>JAPKID020005860.1:0-10913 GCA_026931265.2 Tropidonophis doriae | reverse complement strand
TTTTTAGCACAAGGTCTAAGTTTTCAATTGTTTTATATTTTTAGCATTGTATTTGTATTTATGTGTTTCCCTTGTGCACCGCCCCGAGTCCCTTGCGGAGATGGGGCAGGATAGAAATCTCAATAAAATAAAAAAATAAAAAAATAAAAAAAATAAATTATACTAGCAATGATATTACATATTTACTTACTCTAGCAGCTTTGGAAATAGAGTTAGGAGAATTCAAGCCAATAAGTTGACCAAGAATACGCTTCATTTCTTCTGATGTTCCTTTTGCATTTTGATGTCCTAGGAGAATTTAAAGTTAAATTCTGTTTGAGATGCATACCCTGTGATTTGATTTAAAGCTGTTTGAAAATTTTGGTACATAGCACTTGGTGAAGTAACTTAAGGTAGCATACATCATTTAACCAGCAAATGGTGTTTTTTTTAAATCACTTTTAAACAAAATAATTTTGGTAGAATAAACACAATAGTAATATTAGAAAAGTTGAATTACCTGTTTGTGAATTGGACTGTATATGTACATAAGGGTGTACCAAAAGTTCAGAGATAGATATTCTTTGCTTGGGATTCCTAATTAAACAATTCTTGGGGGGGGGACGACATAAAGTTAGAAAATAATTGAAAATAAAACCAATCATGCTAAAAAATATATACATAAAATTAAGAAATATGACATCAAGAAACCTATTATGCCTCCATATTCTAGGATATTTAAATGTAATTAAAATAATCATAATTTGGAAAATTATCTCTAAAGCAGAACTCAGAGCATGAAATTATTATAAAAAAGAGATACAAAATATTACCTTTAAGACATCTAGAAGATCCTTTTCTGCAATATCAGGAAACATTATTTCATGATTAGAGTCAATTATAGCATGAAGTTTTGTTATATAATTCGTTATGTTCTGAAATGGAGTTTTTCCATAAGTCATGCAATATAAAATACAACCCAATGACCATACATCGCTTTTTGGGCTAATCTAAAAAATAGAAAGAAAAACAAGCTCGTTCAATCACACCATTATTTTGACATTCTTGTCATTCTTAACATAATCCTATCCTAACTGAATGTGGGGTAAGGGGAACCATTTATTTTATACACTCATAATATATATTATGATTCTGCATACCAGGCAAAGTGGTATATATTAACACCTGTACATGTTGTTAATTCACTCAATTAACGACATGTACAGATGTTGGACTAACTCAATTAACGTTAGTCCAATCAATTAAAGTGAAAGATAATGAACCAACAGTCAACAATGCTTTCAAGGTAAACTCTCTTAAGTGGCATTAACAAGTCAAACTTTTAGGAATATGATAAAGAAATGCTAAAAATTTGCATCCATTAAATCACAAATTAAATACCAAAGCTAAGTCTGTGTGATTGTATGATCTAATCTCCTTAACAACAGATTCAGCTGAATCTCAGGGATGACAAAGAATAGGTGAGAGTAGGCAGAGAAAACTGGACCAGGAAAGCAAAACATCCACCCTTTAGGAAGTGATTTTGAATTACTGCAGCAGCAACAACACAGCATGATGTGAAATCACATGGAGGTGGCAGTAGTTCTACATCATGCAACTTGCCTAGGTATCAGTAGGAATGTACAGTAGAGTAAAGATAAGCCAGAGTGAAGAAATCAAGCTTTACTATCACCCCAATTTTATTTTGTACTTGAAAGCAACATTATTTGAAGTTGCTAAATTTTGGCATCAAGGATCAAACATTGGAGGAGGAGGTGTCTCTGTCAATATTCCTGACATCAAGACGCAAAGGCAGTTCGCTATAGAAGGCCAGGTAAGGAAGAACATAAATATGGGGACAAAAGAATGCAATGGCCAATGCCACCCATTGCACTAACAGGTCAGTGGATGACAAGTTGTACTCTCAGATGCAGATTACATAACTTCATCATTTGCACATTTCAACACAGATATCATAATTTTGAGGTCATCAACTTGTTGCAGATGCCGATGGGAATAGCGCCCCTTACTCTCTAAGCAAGTCATCTTCCATTAATATTAAATCTGTGCTTGCCTACAAGATGCTTCTTATTTTAGTAAGATGTCTTCCACTTGCTTAATGTCAGTTAAGCACGGAGGCATCATGCTTCTTTTTAAGGAATCCACTCAAAGCCCCAGCAACCCTTTTTTCTTAGCTCCTGTGGAAGCCTGAAAAAGTTGGGCTGCTTTTGGTACTTTTATAGGGCAGAAGAAAAGTGCTGCACTTTGGCAGTCTGAATCTCACCAGGCTCAAGCCTTCCATCCTTCTGAAGTCAGAAAAATGAGAACCAATGCACTGACTCTGTAAACAGCTTAGAGAGGGCACTGTGAAGTGGTATATAAGTCTAAAGGCTATTGCTATTAAAGCGTGCACAGCCCTCCCAATTTCGTGCTGCATAAATAAATCCCATGGGTAAAATCAGTCCATCAGCAGCTGGCCACATTTAAGATGAACCTTTTCTTCCATTTTGTTTCAGAAGAAAAGAGAGATGATAGGAATAAGGACTTTTCCTCAACTTTCTTCTCAGGTTTCCTTATAATTTATTTTTAGCTCCTTGTTCAAATAAAATTTGCTCCAATTTAGAATATCAATATTTTATCTTTTGAACTATAGGAAGAATATATTACCTTTGATCTTGACTTGCCATTTTCTGCACTGGCAGACATATCTTTGATCGACTCTGGTGGCATGTAATTAATGGTGCCAACCTGTTAACATAAAAAAATAGAACTATGTACATTTAAATAATAGTTACATTTAACACTTCTATAACTGATTAATAAAATAAAATATAATACTAGAGATTTAGTTCCTCTTGGGGTTTTGAGAATACTCATGGCGGCTACAAATCAAACTCCCCCACAACCCAAAGAGCATGACATTTCAGCAATTTAATCCCAAAGATTTTACAGACATTTCAATAGAAGTCCGACACCTCATAAGAATTCAGCCATTTTAATTCTAATATGTCTGGAGATGCTATGTAACTATACCCTGCTCTAATATTTTTTACATCAAGTCAGGAATGCCCGATATGATGTTAATGGATACTAATATTAACCATGCTAAAGGATAATTAGGTACTCTGGTTAAGAATTCTAGTAAAACAAAAATCCTAATTCATTCTAGAATCAGTAATAACTACACTAATTTAGCTACTGTCATAACAAGAGAAACTTGTTTTACTAAGAGTGCAGTCATACAACCCATTCATGATTACTTAACCTAAATTTAACAGTAGAACAATTCTACAAATAACAGCACAATGTGTTACCTTTTTAACAATACTGCTGTGAAGGGGCAGCAGATACTCCACTAGCCACTAAAGGTGGCCATTTAAATATTAAGCTTGTTGGATTCTAGCTTCTCATCAGCTTTTAAAACCTTAGATAGATGATTAATACACTTCATACATTTACATATACAAGACTCTCCTTAAAGTTTTCAGCAACAAAGTGAAATAAGTGGAACTGTAATAGCTACGGCAATTCACTTTTCTCTCAAATTAGAAATCATTATGGACCCTTCAACCTAAATCTTTGGAAAAATAAAGATTTGACTCTGGTCCAAGCATACCAAGGGAAAAAAATAAACATACAAATGCAATGTGTGTGTTACCGAATGTTTCCTGATTACAACATATTCTTATCATACTCCATTATCAAACAACAACAATAAGCAATTATTTAAGATAATTACTTCTTTTATGTTTAGTAGTTCACACTTGTCTCACCTGGGAATCTTTAACAATGCTAGTCACATCTGGCTGCATCTGATTTGCAATGCCAAAATCTATTAGTTTCAGCATTCCATCTACTAATAGAAAGTTTGCTGGTTTCAGATCACTATGAACAATACCTGCAAGTTAAAATTTGTTCAATTAATTCAAAATGTGTCAAGAATTATTATTATTTATCCATTTACTAAAACACAAGGTAGGAAAGCAAATGAAAATCCTATGTAAAGTATCAAGGCAATCAGGAGTGGAGGGTTTTAGTGTCCCTGATATTTCTGGATCTTTTCTGCTATATGATATCGTAGAAACGCTGGTGTAAAAAACTCTCTGGAGACACATGTGCAATTTTGAATTACATTTTTTTCTCCTAGTTTGCCCACTGCATAAATGACCACATTCCAACACATCAGAACACCATCTTTTCTACTGATTGTCTCTGAAAGCATCTGGAATCCTCAAGTAGTACAGAATATTTCTATTACAATGTATAATTCCAAATGCAGTTTGAAATCCTGGTTTTTATTTTTAGAATTTTAATAGTCTGTAAATTGGGATCTAGCTACTTAGAAGACTAGACTAGGGTCGGGAACGGCTAGCTCATATGTGTGAGGGGAACCTTTACCTTACTTGACAACTGGTTCATATTTATGACAGTTGCAGTATTGAGCAAAGTCAATGGGGAATCCATATTCACTTAACAATAAATATTTTCTTATTAAAATAGCTTATTAATTTCAATTAAACCTACATATGCATTTGGTATTGTGTAAATTATTGTGTCAACAACAATACGCAGTCTGACAGCTCACACATGGCCAGAGGAAAACAACTTTATAGCAAATCTGGCTATTCTCAAAGCAAGATTCCAAGTCTCCCACCCAAAATAAGGCCTTATTCTATTGCTCAATTTGGAAAAGAAGCACATAAATTAAACTTCACTACAGGATTTGTTTTATATAGCAGCAGTCACTGAATTCTTTTGTAAGGGCTTCTCAGAAATTCTAAAATAAAATTATTTATTAAAAATGTGTGCACCTATATAAGTGATTCCTATCAGTGGGTATGCATATAAATATATCTAAATGAAATGTAGCATTGTTTAATATTTAATAATATATATTTTTACAATGTATATATATTTTTCACAGCCTGCTCTGGGAAACCCATTTTTTAATTGTGTGTATGAATTCTTTTTCAGGCAATTTCATTCCTATATGCTGACAAATTATTCTTCTCTTTCTCCCTTCATTTTCTTCTGATAGGATACTATAGATCATTGAAGTGCCTCAAATCCTCCAAGAATCATCTTTATTCTTACCCATTACTTCTTCATTTGCATGGCTGAGTATTAATCACTCTAATAATGAATTACAGCACTTTCTCTTATACCTAACTATATCTTATGATGGGCAATCTTTTTCCTGATACGGCTGTTCCTGAGAGAAGCTATTCTAAAGAACAGAGTTCAATCATGCAAACAGTAGTTACCATGTTGGTGAATTGTATGTACAGCTTCCAGCATGTTTTTCCAATAACTTTTCCGTTCCCATGGATTAATTGTCTTTTTCTTTTTAAGCCAGCTATTAAGATCAATATTTCCACATTCCATCACCATATAAACGTTCTTCTCACTGATTTCACTAAAAGTTGCAAAAATAAAAGTTAATCTGAGAATGCATGTTTGGGGAGGCAGAAAGAGGGATTTTACAAAAGCGTTTACTTACTAGTCATAAAGCCGGATGATCTTATCACTATGTTGCTGAAGTTTGTTTAAGTGAGCAATCTCATTTTTATAGCTTTCGATGGTCTGTTGATCTGCTTCTTCTAGATTAACATGTTTAATGGCAAAAAGCTGTTTCTTTTCATCAAGTACTTGAAATACCTTCAAAAACCAATTAACCAATTTAAAATTTAAAAACCAATAAAAAACAAACTAGATTTTTTTTAAAAAATTGCTATATTTACTCTATTAATATATACGTATAGATACATAACTTCACCACACTTATTAACCAGCACAAGGTTATGAATTTCAACATACCGTGTAATAAAAAATACTCTATATTTTTAAAAAACGATCAATCAAAATCCTCAATCATCTATGAAATAATAAATACTACAGGTTTGGCTGAGGTTCATTTCCCGTTCAATATACTATATTAAAGCCAATGAACCAATGTTTTATTTTTCACTGCTCACAATTTTGTTTTGAGTTGTTTTTTAAGAGCCTTTATACAGTATATAATTTTTCCTATATTACTTTCAACGTCTCAAGTCATTTATGGCATTAAATATATGCATTCTTATCACTAGGACAGTCAACTGACTTATCACTGACTCCAGAGTATCCACATATTTGCATATTTCTACCAACTGGAGCAATGTTAAGGAGAATTAAAATGTATAGCCATTTAACATTGTTATTGTTGGTTTAAATGCATTTGCTGAAAGTCTGTCCATTTTTTTAATTAAAAATCCTTATGAATATACTTTTCAACCAGCTTTTTTATCAGCTTATATATTTAGAGATCTGAACTTTTTGAGCTCTAAGATAAGAGTAAAATGCTAGATTAATTTTGGTTGATAACTGTTTTTGGATTAAAATAGTTTTCAATGACTCACACCTAATAAACTCATAATTGGACGTGTTCCATATGATGTGTTCCAAATAAGCTAGCTTTGAAGGCTGTCCAGAAGTTCCATCTGGAACAAAACCCAGCTGGGTATGCTATTAAAGGGAGTGGGGGAAGAGATAAATAGCATTAGCCATGAGTTTGATGCTAGAAATATGTATATAGAAATCTCAGCCACTGAAATCACAGAATATTAGCCTTGCGTACACAGGATTACAATTTTAGGATTACATCCAGTGTTATGGTCATTATGTTATGGTCATATTTGGGACTTTCGTCGATATCAACTACCTGTGCATACTCTGAACTGGAGTAGAGGAGTCCAAACCATACTTTCTAAAATAGATCTGGCATTTTTACAAGGAAAAGATCAGGGTTGCTAGAATGATCTACTCTGTGGTTGGAAGTATAAAAATGCATTTTCATGGTTATACACAAAACAATATTTTTCAACACGGAATATTTTAGTACCAAGAATAGCTATGATTTGTTTTCAAATAACAGATAAAATAAGTTCCAAGCTGTCAACTGTAGCAACCTTGAGGTGCTCCAGTGAACTCCCCAAAGCGCTATGGGTTATTTTAAATTTTTGAGATCCATCTGCAATGTCATATTTTTGCAACACCAAGGGCGTGATGAACTGAGCTTTGGGAACCTCTGATGTAATCTATTGATACTTTATTTTTCACATACTATATTAGTCACTTTATTAAAAAAGTTATATATCACTGTTGTACTGTATGTGTTAACATGCTGAATTAATGAATACATTGAATTCTTACCTTACTAGATCCTCCTCTTCCTATTTGTTTTAACACAGAGTACAATTTTCTTTTAACAAGTATGCATTCATTTGGTAACACAGAAGCTGAAACCTGAATAAAAAAGTTTGTATATGAAAAGAAATGTACATAGAAAGAATCAAGTGAAATCTCTGGCCTTGTTGCATTTACTGTTATTTTATTTTATTTTTACCATTTATATTTAATTGATTTTATTTATACCCAGAGTCACTGAGTTGGATGACATACAGTATACTGTATATCAGGGGTGTCAAACTTGATTTCATTGAGGGCCGTATCAGGATTATTTTTGACCTTTGGGAGGGGGTGGATGTGAGCAGGGTGAGGGTGGCCAGCATGATGTCACTTGTGTCGGGGAGCATGGGGACGGCCTCCTGCATCCCTTTGCCAGTAAATATGGAGCCCAGGAGGGCCATGCGCCACCCTCACGAACTCTGTTTTCAGTGGCAGAGGCACTGTGGGCCAGTTCTTTCTTGTTCCAGAGCATCCCCGTGGAGCAGATCCAAGCACCCTGCGGGCCAGATTTGACCCCTGAGCCTTGAGTTTGACATCCCTGGTATATATATATAATGAATTGCTCATTAATGCTGTTGTTGTTGTTGTTAAAACAAAGGGTAGATGTACAATAAGCAACATCATTTTATAAAGTTGAAAACGGTAAAATCAAGTAAGACTCCCTTAAGACCTTTTTGTGTCTCTCTTTGTGAGTTAAAGTTTGGCAGCAAAACAAACATCAGAAGTGTTATTTTCCAGCTCCTTTTTTAGAAAATAACAAAGTAAATAAAGAATATGTTAGCTTTCAGACTGACTATACATGCAGGTAATCTTCGACTTATAATCGGTCACTTAGCAACCATTCAAACTTATGATGACTTATTCAAAGTTCCAACATCCTCCCCCACAGTCAAATGGCTGCATTTTAGACACTTGGCAACCAGCCCATTTATGGCTGTTTGCAGCTCCTTTTGGATACAATTTATGATGGTTTTGCTGGAAACTAGCGTTTACTTCCGGTTTACAACAAAAACTGCCCCCTAGTGAACAAAGAGTCATTTAACAACCATAGCATTCATTTAATGACATCTGCATTTCTTTAATAACTGCTGCAACAATAGTTGTAAAAATCCGGCTCAGTCACATGGCATTCTGCTCTACAACCATCACCATTTATGACCATAATTGCAACGCTCAATTACAGTAGTAACTTGAGGACTGTTTGTACATAAATGTATTGATAAATGTTTAAAAACCAGTCCTTTGACCATGTACAAAACCTAGTTTCCTGAGAGTCCAAGATTTAAAATCAGTCTCAAAACAGCACTAGCATTACATCCTGATGAAGTCAAAAGAGCAATTGACCTTAAAGGGATTTAGTTTCCAATGATTTATGTACAATTAAGAGAAAATTTAAAGTACAAAAATAAAAAAAGATCCTTAGAACGGAACATAAGTCAGCATTTGACACTAAATTACCTGCAAATTGTGAACATGTAATTGCTAAAATGTACAAGCTTTTACTAAAATTGGAGGAAGAACAAATTAAAGAACTTTGGTTATAATATACAGATAGATTAATGGGACAATATGGGATTGTAAAAAATATTTTTTATAAAACGATGTACTGCTGGTGTGACACCAGAAAAACTTCCCAGAATGTAGAAAGATGTTGCCAACTTTTGAAAATGTGGAAAACATGAAAGGTTGTTTTATCATGCCTGTGGAGTTCTAAAAAGCTAGAAAAAAATGGTTTAAAATACATACAGTGATACAAAGAATAATATTCAATTGAAACCAGAACCTTTTTGTTGGGACTAATGAATACCCAAGTAGAAAAGGACTATGAAAGATAATTTTTATACATGGTATCTGAAGCAATATGTGCAAAGATGGATAGGCTCTGAAATACCCACAATGGAAGAATGGCTGATAAAGATGACAAAACTGACTTGCTTGATTAGGGAAAAGACAACAACTACATTTGTCAGTGACAAAATAGGGAGGGGGGGGAATGAATTTGTTATTTATGGGTTTGACAATTAGAAAAGGTAGAATATGGAAAAAAGGAAACTAGTGTAATTATACAGAGGATAAAATATAACTGCATTTTATTGCATTCATAGCTGCAATAAAGAAGATTGGAAACTGCTTTTTATATCTTTTCTGTCTTACTTATTCACTTTCTTATTCTTTTGTTTGTTAATTATTCATTTATCTTTTCCTTTTTTCTACAAATTTGTTTTTACTCTGTAAAAATATTTTCAATAAAAATTAAATTTAAAAGAGTTAATGTTAATATGAAATTACCAGCAAAATTCTTAACTCCTTCTTGCTCAAATGAATGAAACATTATTTAGAAATTAACACCTCTTTTGCATTATCTTATACAATTTAGAAATAGCTGATACCTGAAATCCACTCTGTGGATGAAATGGAGCTGTTGGAGTACAATGTTGCAAATATGAAAGCTGGTTGTATGGTGTAGTTGCCTTATCCATAGATAGAAAATTATTTCTTACAACTGGAGTACTGAAACAGGAAGAAAAAAAATATAATTATAATCCACGCACAAAATACTGTATTTCCTAACCTTATTTGCAAATAATAAACATGTTTTTTTCTTTCACTGAACACTAAAATTTTGTTTTATTGGACTATTGAGGAGTATATGCCCTTTCAATGTTTTAAGAAGTACGTTAGGCCAACATGAAATAAATTTCCAGAATTACTTTTTCACTTTTAACTTCACATGAATCCCTCATATTTCAACTCTTTATTCATGTGTCTATTTTCTTATGATGGCTTAAACTGTCCAAAACCTAATTTAAATAATCTATAAATAAATCTGAATGTAAAAAAAAAAACCCAGCCTCAAATAAAATTACCAGGCCACATAATCATGAATCATGTTGTTGCGAGGTGTTCCACCAACAAAAGCTTGACTCTTTCTGTCTGAAGCAGTCTCTGGTGAAATGATACGTGAAACTTGCTCAGACGGTGAACATCTTTTAGGAACTGAAAAGGCAGCATTTTCAAAACTTGAGTTTTTTCCCTGCAAAATGGAAAATAATTTTATATGACTGGTTCTTAAGAAAAAGGTATATGTTCACTTCCATTGATTCACAGTTGACAATATAAATGGAACTGGAAAGCAGAAATGGATAATATTACTTACTCTCTACAATGAGTACTATGATCTTAACACTATTGGGAAAAAGCACATCATTGGAGAAATCATAAAATCACAGGGCTAGATAGGCCGTTGGAGGTCTTCTAGTCCAACCCCCTGCCCAAGGCAGGAGTCATTATTCTATCCCAGACAAATGGTTGTCCACTCTTTTCCTGAAAAGCCCCAGTGATGGAAGTAAAAGTAAACTGAAGTCACATATTTATTTTGCTTTTCTAGATGATTAAATGCATTTTTATGACTTCACCAAACAAGGTTAAAATAAAAATGGAATTGTGTAATATGCAATCCAAGCCAGTCCACTTGATCCCCCCCCCCCCCGCCACGTTTTCAGTTTTGCAAATCTAATCAGAATGTGTGCATAATTTTCATTCTGTATATAGTTTTCTGACAATTCTGCAAATGCTTGGCTGTAATAACCAAACAATCTATCTGGTAACTTTGTGTCAGTTTGAAAAGTACATTTGTTCTCCATTTTGAGTAGAAACAGTCATCATAACAGGAGTATCAGCTCCAGTATTATCCATTGTATAGCTTT
>JAPKID020005859.1:0-10913 GCA_026931265.2 Tropidonophis doriae | reverse complement strand
CTTCCTGTGCACCGCCCCGAGTCCCTTCGGGGAGAGGGAGTGGTTAATAAATCCAATATTCTATTCTATTCTATTCTTTGGGAGGCTTGTAGAGTGCTCCTGGGAACTGGGGCAAAAATAAGCAAAAAACAGGCCATTTTTTTTAAACAAAAAGGCACGCAGAGCTTTGGGAGGCTCTTAGAATGCTCCTGGTGGTTGCGGTAGGGGGACAAAAACGAGCAAAAAATGGCCTGTTTTTCACAAAAATGGGCCTTTTTTGCAAAACAAAAACAAAAACAACCCCACCTCAAAAAGGGCATGCAGAGGCTTTGAGAGGCTTGAAGAATTCTCCTGCGGGTGGGGGGGGGCAACAATGAGCAAAAACACCCCATTTTTTTGCTTGTTTTTGCCCTCCTCAGCCCTCAGGAGCACTTTAGAAGCCTCCCAAACCCTCTGCAAGTCAAAATTTGCAAAGGGGGCAGGGATTCAGTAGGCCAAAAATGGTGTATTCAGTGTATAAGACGCACCCAGATTTTCACCTCTTTTTTGAGGAAAAAAGGTGTGTCTTATACTCTGAAAAGTACGGTATTCATCAGGAACAAGGCTGTTTTATTATGTAACATAAAATTTATATTTAGCGTCTCACACCTCTAATGTCCTCCCAGGGGATTTAAGCAACAATATAATTGATAGATATGGACTGCAACAATGTTTTTGATTAGATTAGTTTTTCTAGGAAGAAGTTCTAAGTCTATATCAGGAATATGCAGATCATAAATGGCAAAATAATGGCCCTGGAGTAATCTAGTCTAATCATAGAATAGATTAATGTTCCTCTTCATGCAGCAGCAGACAGCACTGTATAAATATGGAAACTTGGTTATGATAGTTACTATGAATTCTATTTAGCTTTAAAACACTTCAGTATACAGTATATGACTGCTGAGAATGCAAGTAATAAGGTGTTCTAAATGGTTTGATATATTTGTGGAAACAACTCTAGCGGATTACCCTAAACTGTATGTTGTGCCATCAAATAAATGAAGCAGGTAAGAATTATACATTCCAGGTCACCTTTTATAAAACATTAGAAAATAAATTCAACATGAGAAATAGGTTCATGCCAAACACAAGCCCTTCATAAACTATTGCCTATCATATTTATAACAGAACAAAAAAGAGGATTAAAAAACAACTACGATTAGAAATTTTCAGCAAATGGCAGTGTTATCTCCTCTGAGCTCAAAAATTAAGCAAGTTTAGACCTGGTTAATACCTGCATGGGTGAATCTCGGGGAATTCCAAAGATGAAGGTTAGACTAAGGAGGAAGAAAAAAACCTTCCTGGAAGAAAAGCAACAACAAATCAGTTCTGCACTGTTGCTAGGAAATCTATACAGTGACAGGAGGGACAAAGGTCAATGCAGAGTCTTTAGTTTTCTTAAGGAAAGAAGAATATAGATTCCCCATCCCCCAAATTATGCCAAGTCAAGTTTCTCTTAATCGTCACTGACTAATAAGAATTATGATACTCAGTAAGTTTACAAGCAATACATTTCTACACACCTTTACTTCTAAACTATAGCTAGAAATTGTGGGGAATTAGCCACAGAAATAAATATGGGACAGAACAGAAAAGGAAGCTCAAGTCCCCAAATCCAAAGGGCTCCCAGCAAAAAAACAAACATACTGCAGTTCAAAACTAGACAGATAAATATAATAAAGGAGAATAAATGCAAGCTAAGCAGATCCACCCAAGTGAATATGAGAATATTCTGGGCCAGCTAAGTCCTTTTTCCTATTATAAAAAGCAACTTACTAAAATTAACCATATACATCTCACCCAAACATAATGTATTGTGTAAAAAACATCTCCTTGTAGGCAGGCAAAAGTCATGAGTATGCAATCACTGCAAAAAGCTTCTGTCTCTAAAGACAGAAGGAGCAAGTTTATTTTTTCCAAGGGCAAGGTAGCTGCCCTGGGAGAGATAGAAAACTTGAGAAAAGAGGGATTCACAAGGGAAAGAGTGACATGCTACTCCAAGTGCTTCTTAGAATGAAGTTCTAAGGGAAAGAGGTTATCACTACAAGAAAGAAAAGGGAGACATTCCTTGAAGGTTAAATAATTTTGAATTAAGGATACGCCTCTAGGAGGGAGGAGACTCCTGATTCAATTAATAGGAGTGCAGATAGATAGGAGTATCTACAGCACACGATCTTAGGGTATAAGCTGCATGGAAGTACAAGGAACAACATCTTAGAGCCAGTTTTTTCTCTGTAAGTCAAAGAATAGAGTTCTACAAAAAGAACTCATAAATGGAACAATCTCTTCCACGGAATCATTATGGTTATAGCAAGATAGCATTTTAGAAAGTATATTATTTTCAAATAATTTTTCAGTGGTGCCTAGGACCTGGCTTGGGACATGGTTATGAAAGGTTATGAAACTAATTAGAAAAGGGATGTTAATACTATTACATTCAATGAAGTAAAGACATTTTTGAGAAAGGCAACATGGTCAAATTTGAATTGAAAAGAGTAAAGTGCCAGAAAATAGGAGGCAAGAAGGTCAAGACTCTAGAAAGCATGGAGATTATTCAAGATTACAGTGGTAGAGATGCTCATTCTATAGCTTTAACCATGAGAGATGCCATGAGGTACAGAGAGGCTAATAAGCCAAACCAGAAAATCTATTTGCTACATTTACAAAGGTGCTTAAAAGTTTGTGACTCCTTTCGAATCATCAGTATTTTTGCATAAAATATGATTTATTCCCTACACAAGCCCTAACACTAGATAAAGAGAACTCAATTAAACAAATGAATCCAAAAATTATACTTGTTCATTTATTTATTGAGGAAATAATCCAAAGCTACTTATTTGTGTGTTGCAGAAATATGTCAACCGCATATACATTTCGTGTGACATAGATTAGGATAAAAGAAACTGAGTGGCCCACAGTTACCCAGGGAGCTTCTGTTGCTAAGCGTAGACTTGAAAATTAGTGTTCCTCATGCCAGTCCAACAACTTACAATTGATTGAAGATCAGTGTAATACAGAGGCAAGAAAGAATCCTTTATAAAATACAAGTTTTGCAAAAAAAACCAAAATGAAAACAACATAAACTTTTCAAAAGAAATATAAACAGTTGAAAAAAAACCTGAGAAGCACACAGATTCAAAAGACAAGCAGTGTAGGATGTTGGACATTAGACAAAAGGCTCTAATACTATAGTAATACTAACCGTAAAATAACATAAAATACCAAAGCAATAGCACTTAAACATATATTGCCTCATAGTGCTTTACAGCCCTCTCTGAATACTTTATAATGTCAGTATATCAAACCCAACAATTTGGGTCATTTTACTGACCTCAGAAAGATGGAAGGCTGAATTAACCCTGAGTCCTCTCAGGATCAAACTCCTGGCTGTGAGACCAGTTTGCCTGCAGTATTGCATTCTAACTATTATGCACTAGGGTTCAGTGTTTTGGAAACAAATACCAATAAAAGTTGGCATTTGTTCTCAAGACAGACAGCATGACTCCTTTTATTTATTTATTTATTTATGTATGTATTTATTTATTTATTTTTAAAAGATAATTAATGAAAGGGAGATATAGATAATTATAGACTTTTAGACTTTTATCTTTTTTTAAAAGATAAAAACCAAACAGATATAACATATATTAATTCTTGTTTAAAAGGAGTCAGAGTGATTTCTGCAAGTGTGATTCTTGCCTCATTAAGCTTTTGTTTGCTTAATCTTTAGTAGATTAAAAAATATCTGATAAAATACCTCCCCAAATGCTCCTGAATAACGTAGCACCTATGGAACAGAGGATCTGATAGACTTAAAAGTAACCAAAGAACAGAAACCAATAGGAAATAGTGGACAGTATTCAAATGGGGAGATGCTTAAGGAGGGGCTTCCAGGAATCATTGTTGAGATTAAATAACCAATAGTTTTTAATTTATTTATATTTATAAATCATCTGAACTTGTACATTACAATAAGTTTTTAAAACATACCTCACAATTAGTGAACAGGCTCAAGATGATAAATGTAGTTTAATGTAAACAAGTGCAAATGAATGCATAACTGCACAAAATCTCATTAGCATATACTACAAGGGAGATTTAAACTGGCAATTAGTGATTAATAAATAGATATGAGGCAACCTAAACATGTTTCCTTTTTAGAATTACTATAAGGACTGAGACTGGGGATAAGTGGTGAGCGGATAGGAACTAGTGATTGCCAGATTAAAATGGGCCACTGTATTGGAATTGCTTAAGGTCTATGGGCAGTTTTTACAGACAGTCCTTGACATACAACAATTTGTGACCAAAGTTACCACAGCACTGAAAAAAGTGATTTTAACCTCTTCTCACACTTATAACTGTTGCACCATCCCCATGGTCATAGGATCAAAATCCAGACACTTGGCACCTGGCATGTATTTATGACAGTCAATGGGGTAAACCAGATTAGTTTATGACTGAATGATTCACTTAACAACTACTATGATTCCCTTAAAAAATGTGGCAAGAAAGGAAATAAAATGGGGGAAAACACAATCAACAACTATCTTACTTAGCAATGGATTTTTTTTTAGCTTAATTATGGTTATAAATTGAGGACAGCTTGTATTAACTCAGGAAGGTGAGAACAAGAAGTATACAACTTAAATCTTCAGAATATATATATATCAGTTTCTAATTGCTTTTCTAAAAGGTCAAGTTCTTTTAAGAATTATGATTTCCTACTAACTTTGGGTAGGTGGGTTGACAATTATTAGAAGAGGAACTGAACATATAACACCTCGAGAGACTAACAACATTATATAATTATTATAAGACTGCACTTGGCAATTCTGTGTACAATTAGCATCATCATACTTGAAGACTATAGTATTATAGTGCCTGCAAAAAAGTCACCATAAATGATGAGGAGATTGGAGCAATTATTTTATGAGGCAGGGTTTTTTAGCTTGGAGCAAATAAGAGGTGGCATGATAGGTATATGTAAGATTTGGTATGGTATGAAAAATACAGTAAATTTTGATTATAAGAGAATTTAGACTTAGAGAAATTAATTTGAGACTCACAACAAGAAGTACTGCTTTATGTAATGCAATTTAGAAAGGGAATTAAACACATTCATGGCAGATCAGTTGATTACGCCTGACAGTTTGTGTTATCTCTGAAACCAGCAAAATAGTATCTTATAGTATAGATAACAAGTATTAGGGAACAACAGTGAATAATGATGAATACCCTCCTGATCATTTTTATGACTTCCCTGTATATATTGGTATGTTAATGTTCAGGGTAAATTCTTTTATGCAATGAGATTTTGGACTAAACCTTCATGATTCTTCTCAATACTGCTTTAAAGTATTTCTAATTTTGTATGGAAAAACTATTGTTAATAGAATGGTTCAGAGGTGGGTTGTTTCCGGTTTGACATGGGAACAAGCCACCTGGATGCTTCTGTACATGTGTGGATGCTTCTGTGCATGCACGGACACTTCTGTGCATGCACAAAAGCATCGCATGCACACAAGTGAACTGGTAATAAAATTGGAAACCCACCACTGGAATGGTTTCATTATAAAATAGTCTGCTTCATAAGATCATCTTGAACAGCTCTAGAATTGCATTCACCCAAAGGGATCAGCATAGGTCCCTCGTACATATAGTGTTCCAGATCCTTACTTGGTATTGGAACATTGTTTGCTATATTACCTAAGTCAAGATATTAGCTTCCCAATTCTTCCATACACATGTCTATAAGGTTTTTTTCATCAAGGTTTCTGTATTTGATAAAAATCAATACTTTATCAAATAATTACTTCAAACATTGATTCTTGAAAATTAGAGCAAATACATCTACCCAAAAGTTTCAAAAGAAGAGAAAGCAGACCTAGAACAATAAGGATCTTTGTGACCCAACATCTAATTATCAATACCTATTATTCCAATAATACTATTTTTCTAGCAGTGTTTACTTCCATACTATCTTCTTCTGTATTAAAGTTGGCAAATGCTTTAGATTCATCTCAAAAACATTCTCTGCCGCAGACAAATATATTTGCTATTCCCTACAAAATAGTAGTAGCATATTGTAGTCGTATATACTATAAGTAGTATATACTAGTAGTATTGCATTATTTCCTATATGGCAAGTATGTAGGGCAGCTATGTGTCCTCAGGAAAGATATGGTTACTTTAAAGCAGGGGCTAGGGTTGTGCCACAGCATTCACTGAAACATCTGTTTGGAATTGAATCTAAGCTATCCCTGTTGTTTACCTAGAAAATCTTTCTTGAGACAAGTAGAAAAGATACAGTCACACACTCATATAACATGAGACATTTTAGTGATGTTATCTATAATTATACAAGTTCAATAAGATCTTTATGACACTAGTGCTTTGGAAACATTTTCAAAAGCCAAACATAGTTTGTTCAAAAATATACGGCATTTCACATGTGTTAGCTCAATTATTAATAGAGAGTAATGCTTTTCTGCATTTGGTTCCATGCAATAGGATTTTGAAAAATTCTATTCCTGAAATTCTCAACTGTTGTACTAAAGTTAATTAGTAAATGATTGATTAAACAAATAAAATAAACAAAAATCCTGAACAAACTATTTGTACTGATTAAATAGGATTGTAATACCTAACCTGGAAATTCTCTTTGGGCATATGTCATTCTACTTGAATCGACTGCTACTAAATTATTTTTTCATCCACATCTTCCAATACTCCAGATAAAATTTTGGGAGGCACAGGAATTTCAGAAAATGAACAATCTACCCAATGGGATCAATTAAAGTCTGTCAAAAAAACCAAACCCCTACATATCTGAAGGAGTCTTTAAAAGGAGATAGACTTTTTAAATGTACAACATCTACACTTCTTTGTATAAGGTACTATGGTGTTAGAAACTTACTACTGATAATATGCAAAACCTTTTGGGTTTGAAATACTCCTTTTAGTCTGTCAAAATATATTCTTTACTTTCCACTACAGAAATTTAACACAATAACTTGCTCTTAAACTAACACTTCAAGTTGAAACACACAAAACACAACAGCTTTGTTAAGTGACTAAAGATATCAGCTGGTCTGATGAATGTTTCAGGAAAAAGGGATTTTCAAGTAATGAATAATATTATCATACTGCATATTCTAAAATAAAATATAAATATATATGTGTTGTATTGCAGCCAATAAATATTTATGAAATGAAATGTCATTCTTAAAATATGGGATTATAGAAGAAACTGAACACACCAATATGTTAATCCACAAATACAATAGATCAATATAAAACAATCTGACTTCCTGGTTTTATATTTGAGCAAAGTGCTCCTCCGGATCCATTCCTTGAAGGTGTAAAGTAGCTACAGATGAAACCCCTTGAAAGTGTTTATTCTGGAAGCTACTTCACAGCCTACCAATTTTTTGTCTATTTATGAATTTTAATTAGAAGAATCTAAAATCAGGCAAGGGAGGGACTTTTGTAATGTCAAAATAGAATTTAAATTGGCCTTTTCTATGGTAAGAAATATATAATTCACAATTCTGAGGCATTAAGAAATAAATCTGACTTGCTTCAGAAATTATCATCAGTGTGAAACATGTCAAACTACTTAGCACTTAACACAGAATACAGGGATATAGATTAAAAATTAGTACAAAATGGTTTACTGGGAGCATCAAAAATTTTATCAGATGGTAATCAATTTCATTACCACAATAATAATATCAGTTTAAAGCTCCACTTTTAAAGCCAGCTATAAAGAATTATTTTTCTCTAAAGTTATTTGTACAATATTTAGTAAAACTCTCATATTCATTTAGTAATAATTGCGCTGCCATATTTCCCTAATTATAAGCAAAAGCCATGTCAGAAAATAAATAAAAATAATAAACAGCAATTAGTTTACCAAACAGTATGTTGAAAATTCCTCAACATTTCTTTGTTCAAAAAGAAAACTTACTTCAAAAATATTTCAGATCCTTGAATCAAACTTTTTAAAATGTAGTTGCAGAGGCAGAAAATTTGCATTTTGAATAGCAATTGGCACAGCGCTAGCTTCTCACAGTACCAAAATGAGCAGAAAATATTGCATGTCACAAAAGTCAAATAGCTGCATCTCCGTTATTTTCTCCCCACCCCTGAATGTTTTACTTTGAAAAAGTACTGATTTTGCAGATTTTTGAAAGCAGAAGGATTAAAAAAGTGGAAAGGGAGTGCAGAAATTAGCAGAGGTGGCACTACCTGAAAGCTCATCAGAAAGGGGAGTGAGAACAATATCAGGCAAGAAGGGTTTGGAAGTATGGATCAGGACAGGAGCACTTTTAGCACTGCGTATATAGGCCGATGGCAGAGCACATTCACCAATGGATCGGCTTCTCATGGCTTTAAAAAAGGAAAAGAAAGAAGTAGGGAAGGGAAAAAAAGAAGAGTGACTATAATGGAAGATTGTGTCACAGAAAAAGCAGCAACAGAGAAAACAAAGATAAAAGGAAGAAAAATTAAATTAAAACATTTCAGCACGGCAGATATTGGCAGAGCTGTAAGGAAAAAATAATCATTGGGCACATAAAACAGTTTTGTATTCATTTCTTTCAATGCAAGACAAACAGTAACACTTATATTTTCATAAGTACAAAAACCCTCAGTATTCAAAGTAAAACACTGACAGACCAATGTTATATACATGTATTTAGAATTAAATCCCCAAATTGAATCAAATTTACTCCCAGGAAAATTTGTGTACAATTGAAGCTTGAAATGATCTATTTTTCATTCCATCAGGGTTTGAAAAATATTGCCATAAACATCATGTAAGAGAAGAAAGCATTGTCCTATGCCTACCCTTATTTTCTGTTTTTTATTATTTTTTAAACAACTATTTCTCATAGTATATCTAAGGTGCTTTCACTTTATGCCAGACGTTTGTGGGTAGTGATTCTGACAGTCTGAGCAATTCAAAAATACCTGCAACTATACCTAAAATTATTTTCTTTGGCAGTAAAAATAATTATCTGAATCACTTCATTGGTTCAAAGAATGAATGTTACCAATCTTCAGTGAAATATTTACAGACATTTGATATTAATATCAAATCAAAGACTAAAATTCTGTTGAAGCACTACAACTTAAAGCAAGCCACAATAACAAATTACCAGATGTGCTTTGTAAATGGAAACATAAGACAAAAAGAAAAGAAAACACGAACAGGGCACTTAAACACAAAATGAAAGCTCAACTAACTTTCTGCTTAATTTTTTGGATCTAAATTACCATACCCACTGCTTAACACTGCAAATTAAATATTGTTTTTAAGTTCTTTTTTAATGAAATGGAAAGTAAATATATTAAATACATAAGAAATGAATGTTATTTATGTTAAATCTAATTTAGCTTTGGATGTTTAAGAGTATATTGGAAAAGATTGCATTATTAATTATGGTATTATAAATGCTAATTACATACTCTTCCTAACTCAGCTTAATTTCCTCTTGCAAAAATAAAACTATATATTAAAGTATGTTTTACAAGATAAGATTCCTCAACAGATTAAGATGTATGAAATAAAACGACAAAAGTCTTACACTTGAAAGGCCTAATCTGTTCCATTTTATAGCAAGATTTATCTTTTTTAAGCTAAATATAGTAGAGCCTTTTGGAACCCTATTCACCAAATCCTCAACAATTTATAAAATACTACTTAAAAATCCATACACGTCTTAAAAATATCTTATATGCTGTTGATAATTGTCCATGTTCATCTGTCACTGTGCATAAGATCCAACTTTTAGCAGCTTTGTTGTTCAGTCATTAAGTCATGTCCGACTCTTCCCGACTCCATGGACCATAGCATGCCAGGCCTTTCTGTCCTTTATTGTCTCCAGGAGTTTGCCCAAATTCATGTTCATTTTTAATAACATATCTAGGCAAATACTTAAAGAATGACACTTCATAGGAAAGGAAAAAATAAAATGCTGGTTCCTTATATATTCCCAAATGTGACAAAACATGTATGAATTTTTAAAAAAGTTTTCCCCAAACTCTTGGGGAAACAAGACTCAAGATTAAATTTGTTATCTATTTATAACCTATTTGATAACATTTTTCTTGACAAACTGAGTTTTGACAAATACTCCAGATACTAAAATTCTGCAAGATGAAAACAAAACTAGTACCATTCTATTTTTGAATAGAAATCTAAAGCAAAATATTAGAATGGGTCTGATTAAGTATCTTTTCTGACTAACACTAATATAAGTTTCCCATGAACTAGCGTTATATTTATTTAGCATGTAATACATTCTCATTTTTAGTTTCGATCATTCTCAAAACTAACACTTTCAATGTTCCAACTGGAGCTGTTAATCAAATTTATAATTTATAATTCTAGTCCCTTCCCTAACAGAAGAAAAAAAGTTGAACTGACTAAATTTATTTCTCAGATTACTGGAGGCAATTAAGGAGGAGATATTACTTATTAAGTTTTGGTACAAGTACAAATTTGTAGAGTCAATTCTAATTGTTATTGTTTTTTTAATCCACTTTATTTCATATCATATTTTTATTGTGATTCCCTGTCCTGCCATAATTTGTTTGTTAATTGTTTTCATTTTCATATAGTTCTAGATATTCCATCCATATGTTCAGTGGATCCAAAGTAAGCAAAGTAACAAAAGTCAATTTTGCTAACAGCACAAGTCACTATAAATATCTGATATCTGCTCCGAGGCTGAAAAGATAATAAACAGGAATATATGTGAAACAATTCACAGATCAGCTATTACTTAAAGAGTAACTGAATTGCTACCGTATATTCCGGCGTATAAGACGACTTTTGAAACCCAAAAAAGTCAACCAAAAATCGAGGGTCGTCTTATACGCCG
>JAPKID020005858.1:913-10913 GCA_026931265.2 Tropidonophis doriae | reverse complement strand
TTATCTACGACTAGTAAAGACCATTAGTTTGGGCTGCATATATCTCTTTCTGCAAAGGGCTGTGGTAACTCAAGAGCAGGCCTGACAAGCTACCTATTTTCTTAAAAGCCTTGCCCAACATCCTATATCTCAGGAGTGTCAAACTCGTGTTGTCCTGTTGTTATGTGACATATTGTGACTTTTCCTCCTTCATTAAAATGGGGGGTGGGAGTGGCCAGCGCATGACGCATCTGACCCACAGGCTGCGAGTTTGACAATGCTGCTGTATCTTCTCTTCGATATTCACAGCTACGACATTTGAGTTTCTAATATTGCAAAGACCATCTCCTCTATCAAAAATGCACTCCCCCTCTCATTCACACACAGATTTAACCTCCGCAAAATAAAGGTTCTGTCCTAAGCTCCATTTGAGGAGAAAGATACAATTGTCTCTACTAGGACCAAGACTTTCTCAGCAGCAGATTTAATGCCTGCTCTAAGAACAAAAGGACTGAAATCTTAGCAAGTGTGTTTAATATAACATCCCTGAAATGAAAACACTGTCTTCTTTACTTTTTTTAATTCACTCTTATTTGTTTCATCAACATTGTTGGAAGCTATGCAAATAATTTTTCGATACAATTCATGTAGGTTGACTTTATGTATTTTAATAGGGCTAAGCAATGCATTCAGGCAAAATGTGATGGCACATCCTTTGTGGCACATAGGTGGCAAGCTTTGATTTACTGGCAGTCTCAAAAGAAGTATTATCAATGTAATATATGCACAAACCTTTGAAGCAACCACACTGGGCTTTGAAGTCAGCACCAATGCACTTTGCAAAGCAGCCTTTTAAATGCTTTGTACAACTCCTAGCTGCCAACATTAAAAAACCTGACAATTGCCACTTTCCTCTGTGACAACAGTAAAATTAAAGGCTATAACTAGCTGGGCTTAATACACAGTAATCAGTTACCTGCTGGTGTATCCTGGCTTTTTCTATATCAAGGCTGCCATCTGGAGCGTGGGCTTCAGTCAACAACCCCTCTGCTTCTGTTAGCCACTGTGAGAGATCATTTAGATCACAATGGAACTGTCTCCACTCCTCTATAGACTTATCAAAGCTACTAAATGGGATAAGAACAACAGGAGAAAAATACGAAAGGTATTTCAGAAGTAAAACAGGATAATTTTGCACTACAGAATACATACATGGTAAGACTGCAAAACAGGATATGTATGCAAGTGAGTGTGTGTGCATATGTAGAAGACAGCAGATGCAATCTTGGCAGATAGTTTATTTTGGCTTATTTGTGTTGAAAACAAAGATATTTAAAGCCCAATTTTAAAGGAAGCACTATTCACACTTTTGATCCATCCATTTATAATTTGTATCATTTCAAATTCATAAATAAACAGAAAGAGAATGCATAACCATACAGACAACTTTCAACATTTAATTCCTGTTTAAAATCAGTTTGTCTACTTTGAACTGAATGTACCCAGACCAACTGTAACTCTGGGACACATAAATCATAATAAACTAGTTCTGCAAACTGGAACTCCAGGGGGAAAAATATCAATTTTACATGCTTAGCCACACAATTGGCCCTTGTTCATTCCTCATACAGCCAAATTTCAGAGGAAAGTAAGTTGTTGAATATGTCAGTGTATGAATATTTATGTAGCCCACTTTTCCAAGTGGAAGCCAAACATGAAACATAAACTTTGTAAGGTTACTGGCGCAATTTGCCAGATTTACAAGCAAAGAATAACGATAAAACTATATGATGATCCAATAAACACCAAGAATAGATAATATCCTTCTTCAAAGAGTAAGCTTTGCACTATGCCAAGCATGCCAATCAACAGAATGTTTCAGTGTGTCTTCTACCACTCTTTTCCAGGAAACAATATTAGAGATTAGTGCCCATGACTAAAGTCAACAGACACTTCATCTGTCTCCATAGGATCTAAAAGAAATATTCTTCTCAATGCTACCTGATAAGGCAAGCTACTCAGATAGTTCCAGAGACAGTATTCAGCAGATTCTGACCAGTTCTGGAGAACCGGTAGCGGGAATGTTGAGTAGTTTGAAGAACCAGTAAATACCACCTCTGACTGGCCCTGACCCATCTATTCTCTGCCTCCCAAGCCCCAGCTGATTGGAAGGAAAGGGAATTTTGCAGTAAAT
Source organism: Tropidonophis doriae (assembly GCA_026931265.2). NCBI lineage: Eukaryota > Metazoa > Chordata > Lepidosauria > Squamata > Natricidae > Tropidonophis > Tropidonophis doriae. The sequence continues at coordinate 8,740 of JAPKID020005858.1, read as the reverse complement.
AACCTTCCCCTGGCAGTGGGGTGGAAATTGAGTTTTTATGGTATCCTTCCCCTGTCACGCCCACCACACCCACTAAGTCATGCCCACAGAACCAGTAGTAAAAATTTTTGAATCACACCACTGGATAGTTCTACTACAATTTTTCAACTGCCCTACTAAAAAATCTAAAGACGTTTTTCTCTTCTTTTTCTACCTCCTCCTATTATTTTGTGTTAGGCGTATTGCTCAGCCAACCAACAGCAGAAACTACTTCAGCACTTGGATGGTTTTCTTTATCCTTTTACATTTGGGGGAAGGCCTTTCCTTCCTAAGAATTTCTGGGTAAACTAGTGAAGATGGTAAGAATGCAAATATAACAAATCCAGTATTTACTCCATCCATCCCCCTACTTCTGCTTCATAAGCATCATTGGGAAGTAGACCATCGTTCATTCCAAGGGCACTACTTGGAATGAACGATGAGTGGCCATTACTAGCCAAGAAAAAAAAGGAAGGACAGGAAAAAGAGTCCTTCCTGATATTATCTGTCAATTAAGGATTGGAAATAGAGCAACTGAATAGGAGGAAAGTGAACAATCTGTAATGAGGGAGAAGCTGCAGAAAAGTCTTAAAGGCATCTTGCCTAGAGACATCCAATTGTTCCACTGTTCCATGGGTGAAAGGGAGACATTACAATTTTCAGGTCATTACAGCTGAAAAAAAGTTTTACCTTCAACAAAATCTGCAATGAAATCTTCCTAATGAGGAAAAATAGGAGAGCATTTATATTCCACATAGAAAACATAGCTTTCTGTGTCATTATTTAGAGATATATTTTTATTTCTAATTGTGAGGTATATCTACAATTGAACAAAACTGTTTTTGTATCCCAAGTTGACAGGAGAATTCTTCCCTATTACAAAAGACTTATCCATAGCAGTCTTGGCTTTAAAGTCTTGGCTTTAAAGAAGCCTTCTTACTTTTAAGTACAATGCAAAATAAGATACATTATTTATGAGATTCCAGAACTGTCTTATCCTGCAATGAATCAGTTAGGAAATCTGCTTGTTGTATTTCACCAATTGACTATGAAGTTTAATTTCCCTTTTAAAACGGAAAGGTTTGCCTACTTCATTGTTAATTTAATAAGAACATTTGAGTTTCCAAATGAACGATGGGGCTTCAAATATAGTCACGGCACAAATGTCTGCAAATACCGAAGAACATTTTTTTCTAATGCCTGCAGTGCACAAAAAGCAAATGTGATACAATACAAAACTCTTTTCGAAAACAAGTTCAAATGATGATACTAGGGACTAATGCGATTCTACAGGTGCAGCCTTTAAAACTGTAGGGAACAAGATTGAAAATGCAATGTACATTTGTTTGTGCGGATTCTTATATTCTTGTGAATTGATTGGCCCACATTCTTGTGATTTTAACAGAAATGCTAGTAAACAGAGTTCTCAGCTGGCTAGAATTTCTCTTTTAAAAAACAGCAAATGCTAAAGAGAGAGAGAGTGAAATGTCTAATATCCAGGAACTGATTTGCTTTATAATTTGCAGAGAAAAAGAGGTTGAGAATAAAAGAGTCAAGTTTTTCCCCATTCCACACTATTCATAAAGTTTAAGAACATGATGTTGCCACTTTAATTTTCATTTTAAATTTAATATATAGTGTCCTCACGCCACCTGAATTAACACTTCTTGGTTCCCTGCCTGCTAGCTTGCTTAGTCATTTGCTAAGCAACTTTGGCAAATAAACGATCTTTTATAAATAATGCTTTAAAATGTTATCCTGTTTACATCAAAACTTAGCACAGCTGGTTTATACTGCAGGAACAGTAGAGCTACAAAATGGCTACTATCTGATTTATTCTTTTCTCTGCCTAACTCATCACATTTTCTTGGCGAAAAATTGTAAGTACAAAATATAGGCAGTCCTTTTACTTACCATTTGCGGTCATTGTACATTCTGTTAATGCGATCCCATTCTGCATTAAGCTGGGTTAGTGAATCTTCTATTTGAACAGCTTCAGGTCCAGATGCCTCTAATATAACATCAGGTTGCTTTTCATGAATAACTGCAATCTGATCCTCTAATTTATCCAACATATCTTTTATGTTCTGTAATACAGTAAAATAAAAATACCAGGCAGAATTAGCATCCCCTCAAAGATAACAGCCAGATGGAAAAATAGAGCCTGATTAGATGGCAACAAACATCAGTATATATGTGTATTTAAATCTTTCATCATTTGACTCATGGCTTAGAATGATGCACACATGTAAGTCATAAATGGTTTACTTTTGGCTCTCAGCATGATGTCTGAAGTCATCCAGTACAGTTCAACATTATAGCAAACTAGACCATTAAGGCTTATTCAAGAAATAAATACAACAATGGTCTTAGTGACTTTGGAAGCCAAACCTCCCAGATTAGAGAGTACATAATATAATATGTATCTAATCATTTCTATTTTAGAAGTCCCATGGCAGGATGGGCAGTAAATGAATGTAATAAATAAATAAGGAATAAGGAATGGAAAAATCCAATAAATGCAATCTTCACCTTGTAGTGTGTGAGGCTTATAAGTATGTGTATGTCTATAAAACTGGAATTTTGTTTGATCTGGTCCAATACAACTTTCTAATAATGCACTTCAGAATGGTCTTTATCTATTTTTTTCCCATTCCTTTTCAAACTTTTACACCGGTTTTTAAAATGACCTGGTGCTTAGTTTATTAAATTGATTATTTTATATCTCCTGACTCTAACAAGTGCTAGGATTGGTGATGATTCTAGAAAAATTAGACCAAGGTGCCTATAAGTCAAAACATAGCCAAGGCATAACCCAATTTTTTCAAGTCAGAAAGCATCTTGCAATGCACCAGAGTTAAAACATTTATTGAGAACAATGTTAATGCTCTTTTATATTTTTAATTGTAATATTAAATTTCAGGCTCTAGTACCTTTAACGAATCTTCTTGAGTAGAAAAGTCTTCATAGATTACTGAATGAAGTTCTGGAGCATTTAGCAAGAGCTCAGCATCAGCTATAACCAGCAAAATCTTGTTAATTTCAACCAGATATTCTGCAGGGAATGGAGATTCCTTGCTCATTGATGACTGAGCCCCTTGAATCCTTTGTGGAGTTGCCTAAAGCAAAATAAACTTCAGTTAATTAATTCTTTAAAACTAATCTTGTCATAAAAATACAAGAAAGGTTCATTTATTTGCATTTCCATTACTTTCTAACCTTAAGATTTAATGCTATTTTTAATTGAATAATTCTTCAGATGATGCTATGTTATAATTACAAGGAAGTGTTTCCACTGTGACTAAATCAGGTGTTCTCATGAATTAATTCCTCTTAGCCTTTTGCTTAGGTTTTTAACTACATGACACATACATTACTAGATAAGCAAGTATGATAAAACAATATTCTAATCAAACAATGATATCCTTTCTAATTAAGTAGTTCCAGTTGCATTAAAAAAGGAAAGGATTATCTCTGCCTATGCACACTTTATTCTCCTGAAATGTATATATATATACATTCTGATAATCTTTAGTTAATTCAAAAATATAGACTTCAAGATCTATTGCAACATCACCCAAAGGTTTCTTTCTTCAACCAGATACCCCGACCACAATTTCCAGTTCACGAAGTGGCTTTTCATAATAGCATGTAGTTGTAGAACAAGGATCTAGTACTATATTCTCATTTGTAACTCCATCCAGAGTATATGAACCAACTATTCACGGGATATTGATGAGGAACATAACCTCATAAAGCCTATTATTTAGATACCCAAAGAACACTGTATATTATTTGGAAATACTGCTACTGAAATCAGTGGATTTGCTTAAGTTATGTAGTCTATTAAATTGATATAAAAATTAAACTAAATATATTTCACAATTGTTCTCATCAGTATCAAATAAATGAGGGTCCATTCTCATTTAAATACATAACAATATGACTGCGTAAGGAAAACCAAAACAACATGCACCAAATGTCTTTTTAGTATGTCTTGCATGTCATTTTATTTTATTAAAATATTACATTTTCATAACAAAGCTAATGAAAACTCATTGATCGATATACTTTTGGTATGCATTGTTGAAAGTTTGCATGCAAGTCCAAATATCAATCCTGCCCCTGCCTGAAAGCCTCCAGCAAACGTAGAAAGTTTTGATTGATCAGCGATAGCAAAAAAAGTAGCGCTTTGGAGATCAACACTTTTATTTAAGGCTTCAGCTTATGCCAAGGAACTCCATCTGCATAACTATCCTGTCTTCCTATCGCCTCCCCATTCCAAGATACTTAAATAACACATCAGTCAAGCTACTTCATGCTTCTGACAGATGAAATGAGTTGCAGTTCATTAAAGCTTTATGCCTTAAATAAGATTGTTAGTTCAAAAATCTGCTATCAGACTCTGCCTAAATTTTGGCTAGTAAATGTTAGTTTAGTTTTTATTTCCCTTTTTATATCAATGTAGTGCTTTTGATTGTTTCCAAGGGGACAAATACATAATAAAAACATTGTCTATGAATATTCTCAGTCATCCAAGTCATGGTTTATTTCAAAGATGCATTTTTTAACAGGCTACTGGATTTTCCTGTTTTTCTTTGAAGATGTTTTGCTTCTCATCAATGAAACTTTTTCAGCTCAGAATTCAGAGCTGAAGAAGCTTCTTGGATGAGAAGCAAAATATCTTCAAACAAACCAAGGAAGTCTAGCTGTCACTTGAAAAAAAGCACTTTAGAGATTGTCACCTTATGTTTCCAGGCCACTTCAATGACACTTGAAAATAAGCAAATCACATACCAGTATCAGCAACACTATGATTCACCAGTGGTGTATCCAGTCAATCACTTCTTCGATTATCAGAAATGACTGGAGATGTAATAGTATGGGCTCCTATGCCAGTGTTGGCAAACCTTTTCGGCACCAAGTGCCAAAAAGGGAGGGCACGTCGGAAACTTAAAGAGCAGCATGCACGGGGCAGATGCTCTTCCAGTTTCCAGCACACACATGCACTCCGGTCACCTAGTCTTCCGGTTTCTGGCATGCATGGGCATGCCAAGACCAGGTGGCCGGTGTGCATGTGCTTGCTAGAAACCAAAAGATCATCTTCCCAGCACATGCATGCAGCTGCTCTTCCAGTTTCCAAAGCTCCCGCATGTGTGAAGACCAGCTGGCCAGAACCCAAAAGAGCAACGGGCTATGGCTTAAGTGCCCAGAGAGATGGGCACTTAAGTGCCTAGAGAGATGACTTCTGGCATGCGCCATCACAGTCCTATGCCATAACTACTAACAAAAAAATTAGATCTCAAATGAAGCACTTTGAAAGATGGCTCCTGCAGCATGGCATGGCCCTATTGGATTGGATTTTGATTTATTGGATTTATATGCTGCCCTTCTCCCAAAGGACTCAGGGTAGCGTACAACATAAGAAACACATAATACAAAAGTTAAAAAGAGATTACTTTGACTTTATTTCGATTTATATACCGCGCCTTCTCCATCGAAATGGACCCAGGGCAATTAAATAAAGACTTCAATAAGCAATAAATTAATTAACAATTTACACATTATGATATAATGTGTATATCTTCTTATAGGGTATGATTTTTGAAGGGCTATGTTTTATAACTTTATACCATTATCTTAGAACAGGGGTCTCTAATCTTTGCAACTTTAAGTCTGAAAGACTTCAGCTCTCAGACAGGCTGGAGAATTCTGGAAGCTGAAGTCCTTCAGACTTAAAGTTGCAAAGGTTGGAGACCCCTTAGAGAACTAAGTTTTACATTAGCATAAACATTATATAATTGTAAATTTGGATTCCCAGATGCTGGTGATAAAACAATAATAAATGCTAATCTTCATGGCTTCCAAGGGCATCTGGCTAATTACTGTGAGAAATATAACACTGGAGGTGATGGCTCTTAGCATGATCCCACAAGGTCAGTCATTCAACAAGACACACAGTTACTGCTTCTATTAATTAACATTGCATCCTACCTTTCCTGCAAGGAGTTCATATTAGCTAGAAGTGGTTGCTAGATAAAATAGAGGCAATACACCAGATAAAAAAATCCCCAATTGGCACATTTCTAAAAAGTGGGTCGGTCAAATCCTAACACGCAAAAAGTGATTTATTTGTTTTCTGTACCCTGTTGGAGTCCATTCCAGAATGAAGGTCATTAAGATCCCAGTAGCAAAGTCTTAGACAGTTGCAATATTGATCAATTGTTTGGCACAATGTAGGTGGCAAACAGGGAAGATTAATGAGAAACTCAAACCCCTGGTCAAGGTTCAATTCAAAAAGTAAGGGAAAAACTATAATTTATTAGATCCCTTGAAATAAAATGCCTTCGAAACAGAAAGGAAAGTTTGGGTAATCAAAAGTGAGTGGGGGATGGGGTTGAGAGAGAAAGTGTAAACTCCAACTAGGCAACATCAAGCTAAAAATTAAGCCTTACATATACTTCAATTTAAGAGATGAATACTTTACATTTCTGTAAGTGTAAAGAACATCCCCTCATCTTCATGGAAATGGAATCAGGACAGTGTTCGGGCGTTATCTGATTCATTATTTTTGTACTTGTAACTATTGAATATCAAAGTATATACAATGCCTACTTCAAATCAATGTAGAATCTCTTACCCTTCCATTAAGCATTTATCCTAAGAAAGGAAGGTTTAATACTTCATCTGCTGTTGCCCTGAAGGGCCTGTGGAGTGATGCACTCTGCTAAAGAAAGTTGTCAGTGGCCAGATAAAAGTGGATAGTTCTTGAAAGAATTATTCTTTTTTTTTCTGTGCACCAATAAATACTACATCCCAACATACAGATCCTTTTTTTCTTTTGAAGGGGATGTAATGCAACCCCACATTTTTCGTAGGAACTACTTACTCTAGTATTTAGAATAATATCCAGAAAGACATGAATGGAAAGAACTAACAATTTGTTTTTTGTTAAAGAATATCTGCAGATAGATTTAAACTGACATAAGAGTTGTAAAATAGACTTTCTGTAACCATCACGCGAGGGAGAAGAAGGGAAGAGTAACAAAACATGTCTATGAATATTTTCAGTCACATATTTAACAAAACCTATATTATGTAACAATATATATATTGTGATGAAATGACATGAATCTCACAATCTTAAGACTTGAAATTGATGTCAAGATGCAAGTACAGAATGCTGAGGCTGCATTGTTATGTTTGATTGTCAAGATGATTTTTTTTAATGAAACTCAATGGATCTTCTCCATCTGTGCCAGCTGTGTGGATTTCAATTCCCAGAATTTTTATCAATGGGGATGTTGGTTAACACATTCTGAAAGATGCCCCCAAGTTGGGTAGTCTACTTAAACACCCATTAGGCAAAACCTTCAAGACCTATTATTTTTTTAACCATTCTTGATGATCATAGCTTACATTATGTGGGAGTTTGTTATAGAGTTTTCTAGGGTTTTAGTATGACTGGTGGTCCATCTATAGAGCAACACTAGCACTGAAGGAAAAAACATTCAATACATGATTGGTTGATCAAAATCACCTCTTCCCAAGCTCCTATTAGCCTCAGGGCAAGAAAATGCATATAGCTACTCCTGTTGAGCAGACCATTATTATCCTATATTACACAGAACTCATTTTGAGATTTGAACATTCCTTTCTCTCATCCTCAATTGGTTTTAGATTTACAAGTTACAGAAGAGTCATAAAGAGATTGATTAATTTAATTATGAAGCTCCATAACCAGTAATGCAAAAGGATTTGACAGATTGCCTAATACACACGCCTGTCCAAAAAATTACTTACTGCTCC
>JAPKID020005857.1:0-10913 GCA_026931265.2 Tropidonophis doriae | reverse complement strand
TTTTAATATGCCTGTTAACCGCCCCGAGTCCCTTCGAGGAGAGGGGGCGGTCTATAAATCAATAAAATAAAATAAAAAATAAATAAATAAACTATACATTGATTAAAAGTGTCATTAAGTGGCTAAAATATTCTTGCATCTTGAGACTATTAATGTAGAATGGATTTATAGATAAATGAAAACACGAATGTTCTTGAAAGCCCTTAAGTCTGGCTTTGGATCAACTGACATACTATTACTCTGTTTTCAGAGGGATATTCTTTATTCTACAAAGTCTTTCCATCATATGATTTCAATTATTATGTTTTGTCTTCACATTTTGAATCAAAATCCTTTCTCAACTAGGCATAGATTTCTAAATGTAGGACTGAAATGAAGATTGGGGAAGAGAGAAATGCCCATTCCATGAAATAATCTGGGAAGAACTGAGGAAAGTGATGGGCGGATAGATGATAAATGGGAGGAGCCAAAGCCAAAAGTAAATAAAACCACTCTTCCTGCCTCCCTTTCCCTTTTGCTGTATCACTCTGGACAACATGGACAGAAACTCACATCCTGCTCTTAATTTCGTTAGGCTTTTTGCAAATCACACAGAACAGGTCATAAAGCAAAATTCCTAAAGGAGACAATATGCTGTTTCCATGGAGCTTGGAAATTCCCCCCCCCTCCACCAAATCCCACAACGCTTTAGCAATTAGTATGCACTGCAAAGAGTACACAAGTTACTGTTTCTCCCCACCCAAAGAGAGATATTGGATAGACTGATGCCATAAAAGCCTATGCTGTGAGCCTAGAAATATTTCTGTTTTATATTCTGCTAAGTTGCTCCCTAATGAGCCTGAAAAGAAAGCAATTCTCAAGCTAATGGTTTGTTCTCCAGCAAGGTGGGCAACGCTCCAGAGACATTTCTTTTTCTTCATGAGGTTTCTTTGGCTAGGAGCAGTGAATCAGCAGAGAAGTGTGAATAACAAAGGATGTTAGGGGAAGATGTTCTTTCCTTTGTCATGAGCAATGGAAGAGATGAATTGCTAAAAAGTTGTCTGCATGTCAGTTACCTTCTAGGGAGTGATGCAAATCAGAGGTTACTGTTACATTCAGTGCACCATTACAGTGACCAGTCAAGGCCTGAAAATTTGGTATAAAGTTCTGGCACTTCTTTATACTCTATGAGTACTCAAAAATCACAGTTAGTATATTATATCCTTCAGCATTGATAATGGAACAGACATAGGTAGCCTGGCTTGGAAGCTCCTTTGAACATTAGATGAATAGGTGAAGGCATTGCCTTTAATTGAATTCTCAGGACAAAATTCAAGAGCAAAAGTTGAAAGTCTTTCTCAATAGGAAACTATCCATTCACCATGCAGCAACTACATTTTGAGAATGTGAGAATATTGGCATAAAAGATTTCTCCATGTAGTAGAAAAACCCTTTAATCCAAGATTGTTTACATTAATTATTTCATTTACTGAATTTATTGTTTAGAAGTCTACAGTAGCTTACAATTAAAACATGCCACCTTAGTAGCTTACAATGAAAATAAAGATATCTTTCTCTTTTTCTCTTCTGATTTCAGACAGCAAAAGCTCTAACAACTGGTTTACAGTTCTCTATCTTCATGAGATAACTAATGTTTTTGTTGCTTAAGCCATACCCTTGAAAAATAATCAGACCCCAGGATCTAAATAGCATCTCAGTGTGTAGATGTCAGTGTTTCTAACATTTCAGTTCCATTTGGTAGCTTTCTGGTAAAGTGTTGTCCTTCTACAGTAATCTTCGTTCTCAGACTTCATTAGCACTGTGAAGCTGTAGTGGTTGATAGCTCTTGGCAAGGGCTTCTTATTCCAGTTACTGACATTTCTATTTAGTGGGAAATAAATCTCTTCTAGCTGCATTTTCTTCCTTGGGGTGAATTTAATTAAACTCTTAAATGTCAAATACTAGTAAGCAGAAGGAAATCCATATTGACTGGCAAATGTGTTAGTTACAGAATAACTGTTTATGTGTTAACACTGAAGCATGGAATGTCTTGCTTTCTGGGGAAACTAATATTGGGAAATACTGTGGAGTCGTTGGCATTTACTGAGCTTGGTTATTTTCTTGCAGACATTTCATTACTTGAGTTTTCAGGACTCAGATATTTTCTGGGGTAACCACTTGAGTAATGAAATATCTGCAAACAACAAACAAGCTCAGTGAACACCAAGGACCCCAAATGACATCAGGGAAGTGCCAGAGAAGTCTGTCTAGGACATGAAAAACTGCTTTCTTCCTTCTCCCAACAATCTTTAAACCCATCAAAGTGCTACATCTTCTTTCTCCTAAATCTACCTCTAGGTTACTTTCAGTGTTATTCAGTAATTGGTTCTTTTTCAATAATGCCTTCTGATTCTAATACAGAGTAAAATTTCTTAAAGACTTCCTGCACCTAGGCATTAAACATTTCTTTTAAGGCATTCATCTACTTTAGCCTATTTTATGCATATGACCTAGAATGGTAAGTAATGATAATCTATGAAGGACAATAAGCAACTGAGGTAAAGACAATAATAATTCAATTACTAATCTGCAAACATTAACCTGAAAAAGATTTAGAACTCTATCAACTATACCAACAACTGGTCTTCGTATGTCTGGAACTAAATGCATGCCAAAAGCCTAGATAACTTCCTTTCATTATTCTATATACAGTAGCTATAACCCTAAGATTTTTTTTTGTTTCATTCCCATAGCATTCTCAGAAGGGAACTCTAGGCTGAAGAAAATATAGTTGGTACAAGATTGCTAAAGAACTACTGCAGGATTAGAAGGGTTTAATCATCTCACAAAATACTCCGAGAATAAATTTGCTAGGCAAATTTCCTTTGACAATTTAATTGATATATTCACCAAAATTAGAACAAAGAAAAAAAGTCATTGAGGCAGACATGTCTTTATATTTTAAATTCATTAATTAGTGTAATAAAAAAGTTGGATGTGAATTATGAGAATATTTGATCATTGGTGCTTTTTAAAATAATTGTATATATCTTTATTTATTGCAACAATCTATAATTTCCTGTTGCGTTCCATTGAAATCTGTTTGAACAATTACTGAATTTGCAGTCATAATAATAAGTGAATTTTCCATAAATTAAATATTGCTTACCAAATTATATATTACATGTATTTGTTTACAATTTCATGAATTTCAATGTGCTGTAATACATATTGGAGTTTCAGTGAAAGATGAAATTACTGATATTCTGTTCATCTTCTGATTATAACAGTATTTATTTGAGCATTATTTGTTTGAATGGCAGAAATCTAATACTAGACTAACAAGCAGCAGCTCTCTTCTGAGAGATGCTCACACACAGAATCTAAGAGACGATAAGAATGTTTAGTTTTTCTTCCAAAATAGTAGAAAGAACTCCAGTCATAGAAGGAAATGTGACTTCAAGTTCCTCTTACTGATGGTTTCCCAGCTGATTGTTGCTCATGTTAAAAACTGCAGAGCTGGCAAGAAAGAAAAAGGCTTGAATAATGATCAGAAGATGGGCTGTGGAGTACCTTAGTTGCCATCATAATGAGTCTTCCTCTCAATATTGGACTTCCCAATTTATTATCTGACTTTGTCTGCATAATACTATAGCTTAAACAGTCAATGCAAAAGAAAAGATGTAAAAGCTTCCCTGACTTTATTTCTGTATATTCAGGGTCAAAGTTCAGAGTACTTTCACTCTTAAGAACTCAAACAATAGGCTTATCTGGATAACATTTTACTCTGCTGTTAGACTAGGATCAGAGTGCTGTGTTCTTTGCAACTTGCTTCCAATTAATAGCAAGTGCTATATTCTGAACTAATTACAGACCCTGAACTCTCTAAATTATGTAAAATGGTTTAGGATTGCTACTCTTATTTTATTGAACGTAATTTGTGTGTTACAAATACTAATTTGTATTAATTAATACAATTAATTACTATTAGTAACAATATTACCTGTAAGAGAATTCTATAATACATTTTAAATGCCCATCACTATAAAATTTGCTTCTTATATTTACAGTAAGTTATTATTATTTCTTTTATTCATTAAACTTGAAACTCATTCAACTGGACATTTAAAGATGTGTCACAAATACCATTGACTGGCGCTAATGGTTGATACGGGTTGTTGCCAGTGTCCTAGATATCAACCAAGTATCTCCTTAAAATATATGAATATATGATGTTCCAAGCAGCACAATTTTTGCAGTTCCGCTGGTGTTATTTCACAAATATGTAATTTCTTGATGTGTTTTGTAAAAATCTTGGACATGGTACCAAGTGCCCCGATTATCTAGACTTCATACAATCTTCTCTTCTTTAGGATACACATGGGTATGTGTACCCTAAAGAAGAGAAGACTGAATGGAGTCTTGATAATATTCCACAAATATTTGAAGGGCTATCAAACAGAGGAGGGTAAGGATTTAACTATTAAATAGTCATTTCCATTTACTATTCTTTGTAGAATTAAGACTTCAAATTTCTTAACATGTTTGCCACTCTTCTCTTGTACTCTTTCCAGTTTCTTAATCTCCTTATTGCATTGTGACAACCAGAAGTAGAAAGATTATTTCAGGTATGGTTTGACCAATTAGCATAAATGTGAAACTATCACTTGTTGTGATATGAACACCACAACTCTTTTGATGCTGCCTAAGATTGCATAAACTTTTGATAGTTATACATTGTATACGCCTACTTAAATCTGTAGCCTAACACAGGTCCTTCACATAAGTACTAAAGTCATGGACCACATATCTTTTCCTCATAAGGACATTTGGTCTGAGAGTGAGTGACTAGTATAGTCACCAATGATTTTCCATAGGTGACTGAACTTAAATCTTTAATCTATACAATGCTAGGCCAACAAAATACATTGACTCTCATATATGATTTTTATAATGTCATAATTAGTGGCACTCTAAGTATTTTTGCTTGTTGTTTAACAGTCCCCCCTGCTCTATGATGGACATTCATTATTTTCATTCACTGCTTTCCACAGCTATCAGAAAATACTTAAAACTAAACAGCTAGTGTGAAGGCAGGGGACAGTATGTTGGATTAAGATAAGAAACTTTGGGGCTTAAATCATTATTCATACTTACATTTGCTACCAGGTCACACACATTCAGCACAGTCTTTGTAATAAGATTGTAGTACAGATAAGAAGTCTGTATGCAGCTCCAGGAGGTTTTCAGAGGAAGGTGAATAATTAAAGGAATCCTGTTTCAGTACTTCATATAACGCTACATTATATATCATAATTATATATTAATTTCTACACACAACGATGTAGACCTGTGAAAAACATTTAATCAGCAGCTGTATATTTATACTGTTAGCTTCTTAGCACTCTTTAATTGTTATATATGTTTACATTGGAAAAAAATAAGTGTAGATTTGCTTGTTGATATGAAATCTGTTAATTATATACTTATTGTTCTTTGTTCATACTTCTTACATGATGTTTTAATAAGCATTTTTAATAACTGCTTTAATTATATTTCATTTACACTTAATTCTTGCTCTTTTTATTTGTTCTACCTCCTCCTCCTTGTATTACATCAGTTTATGACTATGCATCTGATGATACAGTAGAAATAGACTTTCATAGAAGAGCTGAAGGTGAACACAACTATCTCATATGGCTTCTGTAATATTTTAGGGAAATTATCAAGAAATATAGTAAAGGTCTCATATGAACATATCAATTTTAAAAAAATATAAAGAGACAGCACATTATGATCTCTGGAGGATTTGTTGATTTATAATGGTCTTCTGCAGAAGCTGTATGGTAATTGTCCAAGGATAATACTACAAAACAAAGTCATTCTCTGAACACAGTAGTAGTGCAAATGTTTTGCCTCACAGAGATTCAACTCTTGCAATTTGTAAAACAAAGCAAAACAAAACTTCTACCTGTAGTTTGGAGAAGTGTTGCCACATAATATAGAGGTTGTTGTAGCTTTCCTTAACCTGACACACTCTAGATGCTGGGGAATAGAAAGGATTATTGTATCTCAGGATAGGTTTGACGAAAAGTCCTTTTTTATGGGTTACAAACTAAGGAACACAATCTTTATCATAAAAAATCCTTCTTCCCCATACTTTTTTATTTTGTTGTTAATACCTGTCCCAATTGTGTGTCCCAGCAGTTGTATTAATGTCAGAAAATACTATAAGCCATAGCATTATCTCTTCCCATCAGTTTTCCTTCTGTTGCCTTCAGAAGAATTGAAGAAAAGTAGCAGGGAGTATATGTGAAAGCTTCTGCCACTTCTATATTCTACAAGTTCAAAATTGACCAAATGTCTACCCTGAAAAACAGGATAGGAAAAAGGAGGGAGGCAGGAAATAGCTTAGTGCCATCAATATTGACTGTTAGCTTAATAGCATACATACTGTCTATTATGCCATTTCCATGCTAATTAGAATTACCTGTTGTAAAATAAACCTAAAGTAGGTTTACAACTTCAAAAAGGATAATTGGTTACAGTCTAATCATCAGTTCTAACCAAGATGCTAGAGTCCCCATAAAGGATTCTTTCTAAGTCATAGTAAAGTTGACTTGTGGACAGTAAATAAAAATATTCAGAGGTAATAGCAATAAATATTCAACAGCTAGATTACCTAATCCTGGGGTTAGGATGAACCATTTACATCTGACTCATCTAGAGCAATTTTGGAATTGTGCTTCATCCATTAAAATAAATGGAAAAGAAAAAATTCCCCAAATATGTTGTGTTATTAAAATGGTATAGTATTGTTGATGGGACCGTCCTTGAATTGAAAGTGTAAGTTATTTGCATTCTTATGCCATGTTCTCACTTCCCATCTATTCATGATTAGCATTTGCATCAATGCTTTTAATGGTAGAACAAAGTGTTTCAGTAATATATCTAAAGGGTTCCAGTAGCATATCTGGTATTGATCACAGGTTATGGGGCATATACTGAATCTTGTACTTATCACTAAATGGACAGAATTTCAACATAAGACTTTTCAGCATAGTACTGAGTCTTTTATAGTATTAAACTCAACATTTTTGTTCCAAGTTGACTGACTACATTTGTAGTCTGACTGATTAAGTTGACTGTAACACTTCCTCACTTCCTCTAACTCCTCTATTTACAACAAACAAAGCTGGTTATGAAGACTGTTCTGCATATTGATTATAAGGATCTTAAAACAGAAACATATATCTTTATACTTTTTTCAGCTTGATACTTGTTTTGAAATTTATCTTTGAAGGCAAAGCAGAAAACAATGAACTCCTTTTTTCAGAGCCAGTCTGTGCTGATTCTCTAATCATCAAAACATTTAGTCCTGATGCATTTGGAAAAGATGAGGGAAAAAACAGCTTGTGTCGGTATTCAATTGTTCTGCAAGAACACCACAATCTTATAGCATTTGATATATATAGTGGTGGTAGGCCAAAACCACAGAACAATTTGGATACACACTGTCTGATAATTGGCATCTCTTTGGCAAAACAGTATTGCATTTGTACAGTTCATTCTTCTTTGCTGATGACCTTCATTCAGAAAAGAAGGTTGAGTAGGAAAGAAGTTAATGTTTTATTTTTGT
Source organism: Tropidonophis doriae (assembly GCA_026931265.2). Classification (NCBI taxonomy): domain Eukaryota; kingdom Metazoa; phylum Chordata; class Lepidosauria; order Squamata; family Natricidae; genus Tropidonophis; species Tropidonophis doriae. Next base: position 3,295 of record JAPKID020005857.1, on the reverse strand, counting down.
CCATCACATGGTCCTGATTAATAGCCAGAAATGTTAAGAACCACCAGAACAGTAGATAATTAGTTATTTCAAAATCTTCATGGACACATTGGCTGCAACTTCCGTGAAGACTAAACAGAGCTTTGGAAACAATGATGGTAACAGTTTATTAACAGAATTACAATTCAGGAAAATGTTTTTTTTCTAAAATAATAATAATAATAATTCAATCCCTTAATCTAAGATGGTGTGCATCTACTTAAACAAACATGTCAGGTGAAGGAAAGGGAAAGGAAAGGAAAGGAAAGGAAAGGAAAGGAAAGGAAAGGAAAGGAAAGGAAAGGAAAGGAAAGGAACTCTAAATTCACTTCATTTTCAGTTCAGAAATTCATTCATATATAAAATTTTATTTAATGGTAGCAAAAGAGGAACCTCAACAGCTCCTTTCAAAATCATTTATAGAAGAAAATATGTCAATTTCCATTTAACTGAAAGAAATGGTTATAAATAATCCTCCCAATGTACCTGCTTTTGCTTATAAATGTGTCAGATAAAACAGCATATTCTGCAAATATATTGCATATTGCTGTAATCTGATCTATCAGCAATTCAATAGAGCTGCTGACACATGCCCTCTTCCACAGAAAAAATTCAAAGCCACCCACAAACTAACCATATTGCTGTCAAAAACTGCATATAAAACACACAGTTTCCTCAACCAAAGGACACAGAAAAGCTAATCAGTCCAGTCCAGACATTCAATATATATTAGTGTATTAGGAAAGAGTTCAGAAACAGAATGGATATATTGCCTAGCTTCATAAAATTGGACAGGTTCCTTTGCTATATAAAAGAAATAACTGAAAGGAATAAGTTGTTCCTTATGCATTTTAAGAAAAAAATATGCATTTTAAGAAAATTGTGACTCAGTTCTAATCAAAGTTAAGTGTTTAGTAAATATTTTAAAGACTGTATTTTCAAAGACTATTAAAATAACATATTTGAAGTGCTTTTATCTGCATACATTATACAACCATATCAAATAGTTGCCTCAGATCTTGCCTCATGTTTTTATCAGCTGAGGAGACTGTGTAATACAATTTTTCTCAACCTTGACACCTTTAAGATACGTGCATTTCAATAAATGGCTGGAGTATTTTGGGAGCTGAAGTCCACATATCTTAAAGTTGGCAAAGTTGAGGAACACTGCTTTAATACATTAACTAGAGATTTCTTAGGAGAAATGGAAATGCAAGCAATGTTTTCAGCTCAATAAATATTTTACCTAAATGGGGGAAAGGATAATATGGCCTCCACTGGCCATAACACAATTTGTGATGTACCCTGTGATTATGCTAGGACTATATTGGCAATGACTACAAATGGTCAGAATCCAGGGTCATAATCTTACTAGGTTATTACCTAATTGATGTATTAAGGTAGATGCATACTGTGAAATTTGCATTGTGATACATTGCTTACAACTCAGAAAGCATGCAAATAATTTTAAGAAGGCAGATCAAGAGAAGAAAAATAGGAATTGCCATTATTCATCTGTAACTGGAAGCTTCTAAAACCAGGAGAGAGCAAGGGACTACCAAATTACAGATTGATATATTGCAGCAAATGAGATACAATTCTGATTAAAAAAAACCTGTTCTTGTCAGATTAGTGGAATAAGTGCATTCTTTCCTTTTAGTTAGTGATGAAGAATCATCATCAAAGAGATTATATGAGAAATTTTAGCAGTACTGTCAAGTTGTCCTATTTCCTTAGTACCATTTGCCATGGCTAAGCCCTGTGCCTCAGATTTGCTACAATCAAAACATGGCCCTATACATTATGCCAGTATCTCTCAGTCTCAGCAATGTTAAGATCTATGGCCTTCAACTCCTAGAATTTAAAAAAAAATATTTTATGTGAAATGAATTGGTACAATGGCACAGAATTTATATGCACAATATACTTTAAATATCTACATAATCTAAAACTGTTAAAAATGTTATCAGCAATTTGAACCACTGGAGACTGTATGGATTAAGGTGAGTGAGGTGTTACATACATAGCATTCACTGGATAAAGAGAAAAGAAGAGGACTCTGAAGTAACTAGGCTTCCTTCTGACAAATAAAATCCTATTACATATCTAATATGATTTTAGAAAAAGTAGCATGTTTACTATGGTGGTTCAACATGAAAGGTATGGAACAAGGGAAGAAATTGATGTAGTAGTCTTCAGGTAAGGAAATGACACACATAAAAGATAATAGTACAGGATCTAGACCTGATAAAATCTAATACCCAAATGAATGTAAGTTGAAGCAATGAGAAGTAATTTGTTTTGTCTTTTCAACTCTTGAGAAGGATCCTTCTCAGAGATACATGGCTGACACTTGCTAGTCAAGTTAAATATTTTCACAGCTTTGGAGACTGCAGGACTGTATTGAAGATAAATGAATTGACAAAGAAAAGGAACATGGAAATGACCTCAGATAGCAAATTAACATTAACAAGTTCAGAACAGTAACATAATACTGTACTTGCCTTTAATATGAACAATTCATCAACAGAAATGAAGGTTCATTCATTTAAAAAGTAGAAATCTGCCCACAGCAAAACAGTTTGGACATTGCACTTTCCAGCTAAATGAAAAATGAAATACTATTGACCTTATTTCAAGAATTGTCATTATTAACAACCACCAGACCTGCTCACTCATGCTTCAACAAATAAACATTATACCTAATAGAATAGGGATATACCTCATCCCAGTTTCACATATGCTAAATCTCATTGATGAATATTTTCTTTCCTTTATTAATGAAAAGCTTTGCTGTAATGACTTTGCAGGATAAACAACAGTTTTTGAAAATCAATGCTGTCTAACAAGATGTCGTATGGAATTCTAATTTCCTAATATTACTGAGAAAATGCAGGTGTTAATGTGATAATTTGTACGCAGTGTGAAATATGGCATCTTAACTTTATGGATTGATCATGTAAACAGTGTTTTGATTATAACATTGAGAATTATTGCTTTATTAAGAGCTTTTTAGTATAACAGCACCCTCTTTGCATGAGCTCAACATCTGCCACATTGGACAAAATTTTAGTGCAGTACTGGGTCCTATACTACTGGAACCTACATGGGCACAAAAGATATTCATTTTCAACACAAGAAAAATACTAGCAATATTGATAAAGAAACATGTATGCCCTTGGTCTTTTTGCCTGATATGTTATTTATTTATTTATTTATTTTATTATATTTCTATACCGCCCCCTCTCCCCTCGGGGACTCGGGGCGGTGTACAGGA
>JAPKID020005856.1:0-10913 GCA_026931265.2 Tropidonophis doriae | reverse complement strand
AGGTCGTTCCAGAGGGTGGGGCCCATCACAGAGAAGGCCCTCCCCCTGGGGGTCGCCAGCCGGCACTGCCCGGCCGATGGCACCCGAAGGAGCCCCTCTCTGTGTGAGTGAATCGGTATAAGAGAAATATTCTCCTCAACTCTTTCACTCTCCTAATTTTCTCCAAAAGCTTTCTGTAAGCAAAGTACGTGTTCCACCACGTTACGAAGTGCTGGCTTTGATGGGGAAATGCTACTTACTTTATAATAGTGTCCATCATGCGTGCAACCACACTGTTCCAGCTGGACACATTTGTTGACACTCTGATAGTACCCATCATCGCAGACACATCCTTCGGAGCAAGTGGTGCCTTGAATACCCTGAAGCCAACTGGCAGAGCATTCTTTATCCACAGAGTTCTTGCAGAGCTCGTAGTGACTATGTTCTGAGCATTGAAAATCTAAGGGGGGGAAGAATGGGATAATCTGAGAAGCAGCAATTACCAGATATCAGTTGGGAGAAACTATGAATAGAAGTCCAGATCTGGTTTTTTTTTAAAAAGTAGGGAGAGGGAAGGAGAGAAGAGTAAACGTGTGCTAGAAAGAGTAAGAGAAAACCACACCCAATACTGGCTTTGGCCATTCCTGCAACAGTAAATTAGGTTAAAGGAAGTTGTTATCTGAAGCCTCCATATTAATAAGATGTACAGGATCCTGAACAGACGTGGTATTCAGCTGGTTCAGACCAGTTTTGGCAAATTGGTAGTTGACATTTTGAGTAGTTCCAAGAACTGGTAAATGCCACCTCTGGTTGGCCCCACCCTCCCACCTCCATCATCCCCTGTTCTATATTTCCTTGTTTTTTAGCTCAGCTGATTCACGTGGCAGAGTGGATGGCACACCTGAGCTGAGCTAAAACACAGCTCGGCTCACCAGCGCTGACACCAAGGGTAGTCTTTGAGTGCTGCGGACATGCGCAAAGCACATTCACATAGAACTGGTAGGAAAAGATTTGGAATCCAACCACTGATTCTGAAATGGTGTTTATTGCTCACAATTTTTTTGCAGCTGGGCCAATGTCACCAGCTGCAATGCAACAACACCTGGAAAGCTACATATTGTCCACCCATGCTCTAGATGACACCAGCAGATGAACGTTTCCAGAACACCATGAGATGGATCTTCATGGGAGGTCTGGTGCTAGATTCAGAAAACACACTTTTCTAAAAAGCGTGTTTATCTCCTGTAGGGGAGCATTATCTATATCAGTGGTAGTCAACCTGGTCTCTCGCGTCAACGAGTGGGCATTCCAGCTTTCATAGTGGGTGGTAGGGGTTTCGTCCAATACTGAAGCACTTTCCTTTTTTTAATTTAATTGATTTCCCTACTTTATAAATCACCATTACTGTGAAACTGGTGGGCAGTTAGAAAATTTTACTACTAACAGAGATACGAAAGTGGGCGGTAGGTATAAAAAGGTTGACTACCCCTGCTCTAGAGCCTGGGGAGGGGTGGTGTGTGCATGTGCAGGGGGAAGGTGTTGTGTGTGCATATGGGTGTGGAAGATTGAATTGGTGTGGGCACGTGCTGGGTGCGATAGTGCGGGTTTACACAATTTTGGCACGGCGTAAGAAAAAGCTTCACCACCACTGCTCTAGCACCTAGTCTGGACTATGAATCTGGAATCCCCTCTTGGTATTCCATCCAAGAAGTAGCTATGCATGTCCTACTTTAGCTTCTGAATCCGGACCACATCAGCAAGGTGCTATTTCTGCTAAGACAATATTTGGATTGTGGTTTTTTCAGCATAATGTAAAGGCTGGGTCTTACACTTAATTATTGAAATGTATAGAGTTGAAGACTAAAATAAAATGACCAATTATCCTCTGCATCCAAACACAAGTCAGATTTTTATGCATCTCTGTATGTAGCTTATGAATTTGAAAGATGGGCAAACTTAAAAAGTAAATGGATCATGAATATTCATGCTTATTTTTCTTTATACAAATTGGGAAATGACAAGTTTTTTCCCTTTTAGATTATATGCAACCTATGTGCTTTTAAAAAAAAGTATTATGCCATGAGCTAGGAAGGCAACTCATCATAAAATCCTTGATGTGGTACTGAGTTACAGCTAGTTCTCTCTTATTCTTTCTCAAGTAAAGGCATCCAGCTAAGCTTAAGGTGAACTAAATTAGGAACAATGTGAAATATGATTGAGGCAAAGGAGAAAAGGTTTTATTTAATTAGAAGCCCCTGTGCATGTTAAAATGTATTTGTGTTGCATCAACACTTTTCTGTTTTTTCCTTCCAGAAATTTTTCCAAAATCCATTGTACAAAATTTGTTGTGAGAAAACATCCTCTCAAGAAGGATGATTCATGCAAACACTTAAGCTGCTTATTTATTCTCATTAAGGCACCTTTCGGGGTTTTATTATAGTTTAAAAAGAATTAGCACTACTTCAAAATTTCAATTTTAGTGAAAACACTATTTTAATCAGAATAGAGCTGGGCCTTGCAGGTCTTCCAATCCAATCCCTTGCTCAAGCAGGAGACTCTATACCATTTGAGATAAGTGACTATCTAGTCTTTTCTTAAAAAACCTGCAGTGTTGAAGCACCCACAACTTCTGAAGGCAAGCCATTCTGCTGGTTGATTGTTCTCACTGTTAGGAAGTTTTCAGGTTGATTCTCTCCTTGATTAGTTTCTATCCATTGTTTCTTATCTTGTCTTCTGTTGCTTTGGAAAACAAGGTGACCACTTCTCTTTGTGGTAGCTTCTCAAATACCGGAATACAGCTGTCATGTAGCCTAGTCGTTCTTTTCTCTAGACTAGACTAAGCCAGTTCCTGCAACTGTTCCTCATGATGTTTTAGTCTTCAAGCCCTTAATCATCCTAGTTATTTTTCTCTGCACTTTTTCCAAAGTCTCAAGATCTTTTGTGTTATGCGTTGACCAAAACTGGCCACACTGTATTTTTTAACCTGTATTTGCAGGTATTCTTGTTTTCTTTATATTTTTTCTGGTATGATCAAATCAGACTTTCATATTTCCTTGTAAAAGATCTTCTGATTTTTCTGGACTGGATCCTCTACGGACTTATAATCAGATCATCCGGAAAATCTTAGGCAATTTTTTTTTCAGGCTTATCTCTCCAATATGATTGTGATTATTGCAACTTTGGGCACAATTTTGGGTGGCCGTAAATCAAGGACTATCCATACTGTATTTGAGTCACTGTAGTCAAACATACTACTTATTTCGTTGAAGATGCAAACTCATTTGAGAAGCATCACCATTGTTGTTGTCATATACACTGGTCACAGAAGTCTTTGAAGGATTTTTGCTTGTTGCTTAAAAGCCGAAGAAAGCTATTGATCTGTATGGAACATGCTCAGGAATTTAGTTAGGCTTAGCTTGTAATTTGAATCTTGACATTAGTTCTGCTTGCAGAATTTCAGATATTTTTAAATGGATGAGGATTTTAAAAAATAACCACAATATCATATGTAGAGAAGAGGTAGCAAGGCAAAACAGAAAACTGGAGGACTGAACTTCTTGCTGACAAATAATCTGGATCAGGGCTGGCGGGAAACCTTTAAAAGGCTTGCATAACCTTTCACAGATACAGAGGACTGCTGCTTTAAGGAATAAATACTAAGATTTGCACCCATAAATGAGTCTCAGCACAAGAAACAGGTAGTACTTGATATAGCAATAGCACTTATATACTACTTCATAGTGCTTTACAGCCCTCTCCAAGCAGTTTACAGAATCAGCATATTGCCCCAACAATCTGGATCCTCATTTTACCCACCTTGGAAGGATGGATTTTGAGCCTGGTGAGTTTCAATCTGCCAAACTGCTGGCAGTCGGTGAACAGCAGAAGTAGTCTGAAGTACTGCACACTAACCCCTGCAGTGGTGCAGTGGTGCACTGCATATATGATCATAATAGAGCTTTACATGACCAACTTGATTTTACGACCTTTTAAAAATAAGTAAGTATGGCAGTTGTAAGTTTGAACACTTAGGTGATCATGCAAATGCCATGGTCATTAAGCGAATCCATTGTTTGCTATGATGTGATTTTGCTGAAAATCCAAAATAAGTGCTGGTTTTGAGCAAAACCATCATAAAACATGGTCATGAATGAGAGATGCTGCAAACGGCTGTGAATTCACCTAAGTTCAGTCATGTCATTATAGACACCATTGGAACTTTGAATCTAGGTTGTAAGTAGTAGGTTAGTCATAACTTTGAGAATTACTTATATGAGATATTTGAGGATAACTTGCATAGAAAAGAAACAGCATACGAAGAGAGATGGTTACAGGAACATAGGGAATTTTATTTATTTACTTTCTTTCTTAATTACTTAATTTCTAAACCACTCATCTCTCTCAGAGAAAGACTATATAGAACGAGAGAGAATATAAGATGAAACCAAGAGATCAATTAAGGATAGAGGGAGAGGTGGGATTCAGCCGATTCAGACTGGCTCACATGAGCCAATAGTTCTGGCGATCAGTTGCGCCCCCCCCCCTCCTGTGCTAGTCTGTCCTATATTTCCTTTGTTTAAAGCCAGCTGATAGGTGTGGCAGAGCAGATGTGCCTCATCTATTTTACTCACCGGGGTTGAAGTAGAAGGTAAAGTTTAGAGCTGTTTTGAAATGAACTGTGTACGTAGCATGTGTAAAGCGAACCGGTTGTTACACTGATTGAATCCTACCACTGGGCGGAGGTATTTCGTTTTCAAAGGTTTGGTACATACCGCTAAGAAGATTTAAGGAACTCTGGACATAATATACTAATGGAACAATGGGAAAATGAACTTCTGAAAGGTCTAAAACTTACATTATGATTTGAATGTATGTTTTTTAAGAACATCAACAACAATCCCTAAAAGTTTGGGAAATTTCATAGTGTTTCCTTTCCATGTCCAAGTGCTTGTCCAGGCATTGTAAATACCACATTTATTCACCTGTTCTGTACTTTATCCCATTTTAGACATGTACTTTATTCATTTCATTGAAATGGATGGCATGCCAGTCAAATAGGTGCTTTGGTTTGGGTTAAATTTTCTTCCAGACATAATGGATTTCTTTCTTATATTTTTCCTTATATTTATGTGGCTCCAGATCCTACAATAACAGCTATTAGAACAACATAAAACCCACAAACAAAAACAATAACATAATTAAATGATAACAAAACAGCTTCATAAACTTGATCTAACCTAAATGACATTTTAGCTTTGTTCAGACCATAATCTAGGTCACACTGGAAAAAAAGTGAAATAACATTGACCTGCTTTGAACATTACTGAAAAAAACATAGATCTGACTTTTGTGTAATATTAGGCCATGAATTTTTAGGCATACTTTATTGAAGTATGTCATTGTACCATAAGTGAAATCACTAGTTACATTTACCCACTAGACTAAATTAAAACAAAAGAAACCACAACAAAAGAGAGTTAATACAATCTCTAAAGGTAGCCATAGTTTGACATTATGTCTGGACTGTAGTAAAGGATCAGCTCTTTGGAGAAGCAGCTGTACCAGAAATGTCAAAAATATTGGAAAGAATTACTATGGAAGTAGATTGCTGCTTGGTTACTAATTAGTGAGTGTTAATGGCCTTTGCCAGTTAAATGAAATGAAGCAACTGTTGTTGTGGCTTCTTGCTATTAAAGAGATGTTCAAGAATGTCTTTCAGTCTTGTTAATTGACCAAGAATGCCATTTCAGTTGAATGGATTCGGGACTGTATCTTAGGCGGTGGATGGCTAAGAGAGCTAATGCTTGGACCATATTGTTCAGTCCTGAAAAATGCATTGCATTCACTTCTTAATGAACTGTGATTTCTAGCTTAATTTGTGAGACATTAAAATGTAAGTGAATAATTCTGAAAAGGGTTCTATGGAGAATTATTTACCATAATGTCTTGTTAGATAAATTCTTACTTATATTTCTTTCTTTCTGTAATTCATGAGTGTACTACATTTTTTTGTGGATATATCATTTGTTGTATGGCAAAGAAGCCTTAATAGTGCTGAAATTTGGATTGATAGAAACAAAGATTTTCAGAATTAAATATTGATATGAGCACAAAAGTTCAGTGTTGAAATGAGCCATTGTTTTCACTACTTATCAAGTACTTGACTAAGATAATGATCAATTATGGATTTTTGAAAAAATGACATTTTAAATAATGTTAGCTAATGTAAATGTGTTCATTTAAATGGTTATAGCTACTCCCTAGTAAACATTGCAGCATAACTGTCTAGTTTGTTAATTCATTCATTCAATATTGATTTTGCTAGATTTCTAATTTCTAATTGGATGTCCATCCATCCATCCATCCATCCATCCATCCATCCATCCATCCATTCTAATTTCTATTTCTTAGATTATCATGAGTGCCAGCAACTGACCTGGCTAAATTTGATCAGGGTGTGTGGAAATTTTATGTTTCTTGGTTTTTGTCAGTCAAAATTGTTCTTAGCCTAGTGTTTCTAGCCTCTATTACATTCCTTGATCTCATTTCTTAATAATAAATGTTTGGAAGAAGAGCTCAGTCCTTAAAAATTGCATTGGGTTTTGGCAGCAATATGGAAATGGTGTACTATTTGTCTTTGTCCAGAATTTTCTCTTTCTATCTAGTATAGAGCTTCTCGATCTTCTGTGAAGTTATCCAAATACAATCATGTATTTAAGATGTGTGGCCAAATAAGTCCACTAAATAAACAAATAAGTAAGCAAGCAAACCAAGTGAAGCTCTGTTATGTTTTTTCAAAATCAGCCAACACTAACTGCATGCTGTCACCATTGGTAGAACTTTGATGGCCCAATAGGTTGGTTTTTTTGAATTGCAGATGTCCCTTTGAATGTTGTGGAGTTTCAATTCCTACTGGATTGAAAGCTTTCCTCTCCCTTTCTCAGTTTGGGGAAAGGTCAAATCTGTGAGACTGTGGCTTCCATGTGGAAAAGTCCAATCTATCCCTGACATTTTCAATTAAAATTATCAAGTAATAGATTAAAGGAAGAGAAACATTTTTGAGAAATTGAAGAGGAGAATATGTTTTCTGTTCACTGTGTTTTCTGAGTGCACATTCTTGGCCTTTTTGAAGCAAATGTCAAAATATATTTTCCTCTGCTTAGGATATTATAATAATTGCTCACCAAATAATCACCAATTAGTGAATAATCTTTGCTGGCTTCCTTTTGTTGCAGAATGCTAACTAAGCACTTGCTGAACACTTTTTGCAATGGTGAACTCTCTTTTTCAAGCCTTAGACAAGTCTTGGGTAATCCAAAGCTCTTCCCATAGGACAATATGCCTCAATTTGGCAACTTTACGAGTGTGGATTTCCAAAATTTCTCAGCCAGCCTTGCTGATATAGGGGAATATATTTCCTCTAGGAAATCATTAGTTTGAGGAAAAACTATCCTAAAATATTTGTACTTTGGATCATTAAATCCCTTTCTCGTGATCCTGTTTTACTGCATTAAAATGCAGCTTGATGAATAGGCAACAAATAATTTTTCTAAAGGACTAGGCTTGATGAGCCTACCTATACTTTAAAATGGCATGAACAACTTTTCTTTAAAAAAAACACAGTGTGGGCATGACAATGAAATTTTGTATGGGAAAGGATACTACGATTCTTTGATCTCTTCTTATGATCCAAATCTGTGTGGATATTGCATTCCTGCAATTGAGTTCTTATTATTATAATAGAGAATTTGTATAGATGGACTGCTTAACATGCCTTATATTGCATATCCACCACTCTGGTTTCCAGTACTCCTGATCCTAAGAAAGAATATGCATAAAGAAGTGTTTTAAATACTTTAGTGCTGTTAATGCGATTACTGATTATATGGACGGTCTCACTTAGATTCTCAAAACACAACAGAATAGCAGTAGAATACCAGCCAATAATAAAATCAAAATAGAATGGAATTCTTTATTGGCCAAGCATGATTGGACACACAAGGAATTTGTCTCTGGTGCACCAGCTCTCAGTGTTCATACAAGCAATAAGTGATAAATCATGATCATAGTCCTCATAAAAATACGCTCATCATAAATTTTAAGATACAATACAGTGATAGTCATACGGTACTAAATAAGCAATCAACATACATCATACTAGGATACTAAGTAAAACAATATAAATCATAAAATACAACCAACAAACTTATAGTCGTAAGAAGATAAGAATATAGGTAATGGGGAAGAAGAAGAAGAAGGAGGAGAAGGAGAAGGAGAAGGAGAAGAGCCTTACTAGATAGTTTGACAGTATTCCAGAAAGTCTGGGCACTTTGCAAGTGACACATATTTGATGTCATGATGCTGAAGTGATTAGAATGCAGTATTGCAGGTTAACTATGCCCACAGTCAGGAATTTGATCCTGTCTGGCTCTTGGTGGACTCAGCCTTTCATCCTTCTGAGATGCGTAAACTGAGGATCTAGATTGTTGATATGCTGACATTTGTAAACTTCTCAAACAGTGCTATAAATTACTATGGATTGGTGTATAAGTCTAAGGCTATCGCTATTGCTGTGTCCTGGAGTCATGGGATTGCCATGTCACCTTCCCAACTGGGTCTATGGCAATTCACCACAGCCAATTTGCTATGCTCAACTTGCAGGACAACTCATCACGACCATCTCGCCACAGGATTAGTTGCTGCAGGACAAGAGTAACACTAATATCAAAGAAATGGTGGAATAGAATCTAAAGAAAGAATGCAAAAGGAGGAACAGAATAAAATGTGAATGGCAAAAATTAAAATATTTAATTATTTTAAATAATTACATAAATTGTTACATAGACCTGCAGCGAGCTGTCCTGTGGGGAGTTGTCTGTGGCAAGTTGTCTCGCAGTGAGTTGGCCATGATGAATTGGCCATGTTGAGTTGGCCATGTTGAGTTGGCTGCCGCAAGCTGTCTCTTCCCAGCTTGTGACCAATAAACAAACTGGAGTGACAATCAAAGTCAATGGGTGAAACTGAACCATATGATTCACTTAACAATTGTATTTATTCACATAATAACCGTGACAAATAAATCATAGACTTAGAATTGAGGGTGACTCAATTATCATTCTAATTGGAAATGGAATATACTGTCATGCACTCAGAATAGTTAATATAGAATTAAGTAGCCTAATTTTTTTATTTCCTCTATCTGTGAGAGTCACCACACTTGAAAGTCTTATTCTCACCTCATTTGTTTGTAGAACAAGCCAATTGCCTTTACATTCCAGTAGGTGACACCATTTCTTCAGCTCTGAAAAGTGATACTGATGACATAGTGATATTTAGTGAAGATGCTCCTGGTTAGATCTGAATTACTGGATTTCTGTATCTTGTTATCTATCTGCGCATTAGCTCTGCAGTGCTGCTTTTCCTCCCACAGTTAATATTGCTCAGATTTAGGTAAGCGAGCCCTGTAATTAAAATATTATTTTGTCTACAGCCAGTTTGCTGAAGGTAAGGCAGGTTGTTGCAATAAAATACACATTCTGAAGGAGTCCCCAGCCCAATTGGTTTTGTACATTGGAAAAGAGGATATGTTAAATTTACTTTTTTTTTAAGTGACAGAAGCTGTTTCTTAAAAACTACTAGAATAGAATGAAAAAAGAAAAGCAACATCTGGGCCTCCGATCTAAAAGTTTAAATGTATTTCAAATTTCCAATGCCTTATATTATTTTAGATAATGCTAAAAGAGTCTGTCTGGAACATGATATTGGTTATTGATATATTTAATTAATTTATATTCTGCATTTATTATTTTTATGAATAGCTCAAGGTTCTTGTTTGGTTAGATCCAGACATGGCAAGGAGAAATTTCCTGAAATTTGAAAACAATTAAATTGCTTTAATTGAAAATAATTAATCAGTGGAACAACGTGCCTTCAGAAATTGTGAATGCTCCAACACTGGAAGTTTTAAATTGAAGATTGGACAACCATTTGTTTGAAATTGTATAGGGCAATGGTGGCTAACCTTTTTGTGGTTTTGTGCCAAAAGCGCATCTCTGCACCTGCATGCCTGCACCCATAATGCAATGCATGTAACACTCACCATGTGCCCTGGTCCCTGTGCATGCATATGTGGCCTCCTGTGCATGCATGCTGGACTCCACTGTGCCCATTTTTGGTCCTAGTAGGCCTCCCTGTAGCCTCATGGGACCAAAAATAGATGGCAGGAGAGTGTGATGCTGCCCACACTCCCCCTTCCTTCCACGTGGAGAGTGTGATGCTGCCCACACTCCCCCTTCCTTCCACGCATGCACATTTTCCACATGCCCCCTGTGCATGCACAGCAGAGACCTGAAAATCAGCTGGCTGGTGGGAAGCACATGCACATGTGTGGTGGAGCTGAGCTGGTGTGATGGCTCCTGTGCCTGCAGAGAGAGCTCTGTGTGCCACCTGTGGCACCTGTGTGCCATAGGCTTGCCATCATGGGTATAGGGTTTCCTACCTAAGCAGGAGGTTGGACTAAAAGGCCTCCAAGTTCCCTTCCAATTCTTTTATTCTATAATTCTAACCTCTTAAGACCCCAATCCTTATAGATTATCTTGTGAAATATTAACAATGAGTTCTCTACCAAAACATACAACTTGGTGGGTTTTCCTTCTCATGGCCTGCTTTTACCATTCCTTCCCCCACCCTGTTTACCTGCCTGCAAATAATTGTTCAATCTAAGATTACTAAGATTTCTTACTCCAGAATGTAAGACTAGAATACCCTAAACTACAAATACAAGGGAAAAACCAAGGAGGGTGAACCTCACTCTCATCCATAATTGTGGTACAACATGGGTGATTTTTTTTTCCAAAAAAGAGTTTTATTGGTTTTTACAATTTTATATCAAGGGAAGGGTAAGTAAGGTTTACAAGGAAATATTTTGAAGGCAT
>JAPKID020005855.1:0-10914 GCA_026931265.2 Tropidonophis doriae | reverse complement strand
GGCCGAAACCTGATGGTCTAAGGACAGCCGTGGATCCAGGAGAACTCCCAAATTGCGTGCCCTCTCCGCGGGGGACAGATATTCATCCCCCACGGGATATTTTACAGTATCCTTCCCCTGCCACGCCCACCAAGCCATGCCCAGCAGGCCATGTCACACCCACCAAGCCACACCCACAGAACTGGTAGTAAAAAAATTTGAAACCCACCACTGTTGAGAAGTATTGATCTATCATCTATCAATACACACACAGACCAGAAAAAGGCAATAGCAAACCATTTCTGGATGGTTTCCAAGAGACAAATTTGACTTGAAGAACAATTTACCTCAGAAAGTCACACGTATTTTTCTGAAGAGCTTCCTCGTACCCAGCAAATAGCCAACAATACCATTAGTTGCTCAAGCCAATGTGAATCGGCAAAAAAAAAACTGATTTATCCTTGTGATCTCTAGTGTTTTATTTTAATGTTTGTTTTGAAATCACTTCTCTGGTGATGGACAGGTAGAAAAGCTTAGGTTGAGAAATTCAACAGTATTTTTTCTACCTCTCTTCACTAAAACATTTGCAAGATCATCAGGCTGGTTAAAAGGAAAGCCATTAATACTTGCTACTACAAAGAATAAAGATATTTTGAAGTGACGGGGGTCTACTACAATCACAGGAACAATTATATTGTTCACTGAACACTTCTTAATCCTGGAAAACTTGTTTTAGAAAGCTGCATATAAAAAAACCAGGTTCCAATCCTTCTGCTGAAGTGCTGTTTATCATTAATTAGAAAATTAGGACTGTCTTCTTTGATGCTTATGACCATTGTACTTCGTTTTTAATGCCTCCAACACAACACAATCCCAAGAGTCCTAGAGCCAGCTTAATATAATTACAGAATACAGAGTGAGTTGGAAGGGTTCTTAGAGGTCATCTAGTCCAACCCCCTGCTGAAGTAGGAGACTCTAGAGTCTAGACCAGAGGTCTCATTCTCGCGGCCCGCAGGCCAATTGCGGCCCACAGGATGGTATCTTGTGGCCCCCACCGTGATATGAAAGTATAATATTAGTGATTATATTATTAGCCCCCAGGTAAATTGAGTTTGAGACCCCTGCTCTAGAACCAGTGTTATGTGACACGAGCGCACTTCAAACGTTAGACTACAGTTCCCACTGTGGTTGATGGTTGATCAAATCTGGTAGATTATGTTTGAAACCAGAAAATCTGAAATGTCATAGGTTTCTCACTCTGGCTCTAAATAGGGTCTGTGATCAAAAATAATCTGGTTGTCTGATACAAAATTTTAATGTAAACAAGGTGAAATTGCAGACCACTGGCAATATGGCTGCTCATTTTTGTCCATAATATGCCATGTACTTGGCATTATGAATTGAGGCTGGCCTGATTATGTATAGTACAAAAATTAAAGAGCTGTGCATATTGCTTTGAGGAAAGGAGAAAAATGAAATGAAATGAATACACCTGGTTTGATCTAGTAACAACAATGGCTTAGAAAGACTTTTACCAGATTTGATTAGTTTTTCTGGGTTTTTTGCTAACATATTATACTTGAGATTGTGTTTGAAGAATGTGTGTAATATCAAGTGTCCAAAAAAGTAGTTGAAAGATAATCTGTGAGACTTTTTGAGTCATGAACTGCACTTAGTATTTTGAGAGAAAGTCATCCAAAATGGATGTGCCATGTCACATGCATGGATGGGACTGGTTTTCCTTTATTATTTATTTCCCCACATTTGACGGTGGTAATGATTTGTTCCTTTCCTTTTCAAATTGTATAAAGCCCATTTTAAGGATTATACTGTTGGCTTTAACTTTTTCTACATCATATATTTTCAGCAGTCATATCACTGAATTTTGAAAAAGCAGTCAGATGCCCTGAGGCTAGATTTCTTACAGGTCCACAATCTGCCTGCTCCTAATTTTAGAGAATTTCAGTTTTTGTATCATCAGCATATGTACATTTATAGATGTTTTCATCTATTCTATTTATTCAGAGTGAATTTTAAAGCTTCTCAATCTCATGAATCAGGGAGATAACCTTCTTTTAGATTATTTGACAATCTGAATTATTTTCAAGGTCCTCTGTGGCAACATACTTTTTTCTGTAGAGGCATCATGTTTACGGACCATTCTTAAAAGGACTTTTATTTTATTAAATTCTCCCTATCTCCAAGATGGGGAGGGGCTTTGAAATATTCATGGTGCTATTATGTTTTGTTCCAATTTAGTAGAGGACATTTATTTTGGTGGTAGGATAATTTGGTGGAAATATGCACTTAATTGGAGAAGTTGATGTATTACAAGTAATCCACAGGTTATGAAGGCAATTAGGAACAGGAATTCTGTTGCAAAGCTTCACATGACCTGGTTGCTTAACGATGGCAATTCCAGCAGACCCAGTTGCCATTGTTAAATGGAAACTTCGTATGATTGAAACTTCCGCCTTCCTGCTAGCTTCCCTATTGACTTCACTTGTGAGATGCTGAAAGGGAAAGTTGGAAATTACGATCATGTAACTTTATCATACTGCAATTTTGCAATCCTGAGCTGGGTTTAAGTGGTTAGATTGCAATCACATTCCTGCAGCGATACTAAAACAGCTGGAACTCCAAGAACCTGTCATGCGTCAGTCCTGTTGCAACTTTGATCACTGAATGATCATAACCTAAGGACTACCTTTAGTCTTACCGTCATTACTCCTTGACTTACAACAGTTCATTTAATGACCGTTAGAAGTTACAGCAGCACTGAAAAAAACACGACTAAATTACCATTTTTCACACTTGCAATCATTGCAGTATCCCCACGGTCTCATGATCACAATTCAGATGCTTGGCAAATGACTCGTGTTTCTGATGGTTGCGGTGTCCCGGGATCTTGTAATCACCTTTTGCAACCTTTGTCAATAGGGAAGGCAGATTCACTTAACAGCTATAATTCTAACTTAACAACTGCAGTGATTCACTTAACAACTGTGGCAAGAAAGGTTATAAAAAGAAGCAAAATTCACTTAATGTTGCTTAGCAACATAAATTTGGGGCTCAATTATGGTTATGAATCGTGGACTATCTGTAATATGTATTTTTTTTAAGTGGCTTTATTATGTTCAATGTTTTAAATGTCCCTCTATGAATCTATAGGGAATCAAAAAATATGATATACTCCTCAGCATTATGTTAAGAGTTTTACACTTTGTATCATTAAAAATAGCAATGAGTTTATATTTCACACTGATTAATGCAGGCAAGAAAAACTGTTTATAAAGATAAGCTTTTTCCTGATTACTATCACTGTAAAGAAAGTTTGTCTGGGTGAAAACACTGGTTTTTCCTGGTTACTTATGGAGGAGAACCTAATTGACTTTGGTTTCTCTGGAAAATTTAATCCCAAGGCTTTGGCCTTGATTATTTAATAGAATTTAATAGAATTGAGTGTGTTGAAAAAAATAATCCATGTAATCAATCCATATCCATGTAGGTACCAGAGATTAATTTCAGTCAAAGGGAAATCTTGCAATTGAATTAAGTTATTTAATGTAGCCCATGAATAGGAAATTTATTTTATTTTTTGTTTCAAGAGATCAGTTTTACTAGATCCATTCCATGTTGTAAAAGGAAAACATTTTAGAAGTATATAGTAACGCTCTTAGTACTTATTTATTTCAGAACTCCATGTAATGAATGAGGAGATAATAGAATGTAGATCATTTGAACAAAAGCCCCAAATTTACCCAAAATGTTTTGATTGATTTCTCTAGGTACAGCACATGGGAACCTGAAGAACACATTCTTGACCCTCGTCTGGTGATGGCTTATGAAGAAAAGTAAGAACATTTCTTTTTTCCATTTTGGAAAAATTAAACCAAAACCTCTGGCTTTTCTGGGAAAGGGATTGCAGCATGGCTATACCAGTGTTTCCAAATTTTGAGGAACTTTAAGAGGTCTGAACTTCAACTCTCAGAATTTCCCAGCCAATATATATAGACTAAATATAGACTAAAACTGTTTCTCTCAGTTCATCTAGACAAGGTAAAGTCACACCCTTGGCTAAACTATGAACTTCCTGGTGAGGCTTAGAACAAAGAGTTCCTCAAAGTGTTTTAGAAGCTTTCAAAAGATAAGCTGCCATTAAGAAATATAATAAAAGACAATCATACTACTGATGAGTTTTTCAACTTACAAGTTTTTATATACAAGATACAGAATAGATAGCAAGATAAAAGCAGTCAGTGGAACCCATTCATCGTTTTGCCTAGATTATTAATCTCTTTCTTATGAGAACATCAATTTGCTATGTTTTGGCCATGTTGACTGGGAATTCTGGAATCTGTAGTACAACACATCTGGAGGGCACTGGATTGAAGAACGCTAATGTACTAGTCAACCTATTTATTGAAAGCACTTTTAGATTTATTTAAATTGTTGACACGGGAGGATCATTTTGTGTGTATGTTTAAGTAACAGTTTTAACTTATAATGATCAGTTGTATTAAATATGGAGAAAATTAGTAGCTATAATTACCAACTCAATTTGTATGAAATCCATCTTAATTTGATCTACACTTGAATCAGCATTTCCTTGGAACAGTGGTATGATATGACTGGCATGCCCCAGTACGGGCATACAGGTACCGTTCCAGTATGGTGCTTCGGAGGGCCCGCCCACCCTCCTTACCTGTATTTGAGCCAATCGGGACTTATGCACATGGAGCGTATGGCGCCTACATGATGCTCCACCAAACAGACTGACTCCGTAGGCAGTAAGTACGCATGCGCACGTGCTATGCACGTGCATGTGGCGGACACCATGCCCCGTTGCAGCATACAATGGGAACCCACCACTGCCTTGGAAGTATGTGTCAGTAATGTTAAGGAATACCTCTGTACAAAAGGCTTTGTGGATTTGTGCTGTTTCAACAAACAAAACTGATAGGCATTTTCTGCCTTTATAGGGAAGAAAGAGAGCGTGCCTCAGGTTACAGAAAGAGAGGTCCCAAACCTAAGCGCCTGTTGCTGCAGGTAATATTTTAGATTTACTAAATGTTGATTCCTATTCCTAAATCTCAGTATTGATGTTGTAGTTCAGCCTCTCCCAGTTTTGAATTCCCAGACACCCTGGGCTGGAGAGACAGCTCTGCTAGTCTTATTGCAGCAAAAGCAGCAGAATCCTTTGGTATCTGATATAATATGCATTAGAACATCACAAGATTCTTCTTAGCAGATATTACTAGATTCTTAACTTCTTTCAATTTCAACTAACATATTGTAGTCCAGCAATTTCTAGGGATAGCTAACCTTCCTTTTCTCTCTCACCATATATTTTAAACAAATTCATTGTGAAAGGAAAATTAATTTTCAGAATTACATCTTAACTAAAAAAAATACTTTGCCCGTAGCTCAGAGCAATTTTATATGTTCCATTGGTGACATTCTCCAATGGAAATTTTTGCTCCTTAATGCAGATATACTATATTTTTCAGAGTATAAGATGCACCTTCCCCACCCCACTAAAAGAGGGTGAAAATCTATACACCAAATGTAGACCCGGCCACCCACTGCCCCCCACCCTTTGGCAAATGGAGGAAATGGGGTTTGCGGAGGTGGCAATAGGCTATGGCAATCCCTGCAACCTGAAACAGCCGATGATTGGGAGGCCTGCTTAAACTGAAATTGAAAGTGAAACTTGCTGTTTGCTGCAAGGAAGCAAATTGCTGTGAGACAGAGACAGATTTTATTTTCTTCTAATCAGCCTAAACTGAAACAGGCTGTTTGCTGTTAGGAGGAAGTCAATAACTATAAATGCCTATAGAATGTTCACATTATTAGACTTATTTTTTAAAGATTGCTTTATTATTGTTCTACACAACTTAACAAAATGCAGAAACTTTTTAAAATAAATGCTTGATCTGAATAGGCCCAGTGCTATTGTATCTTTTAAATAGCAGAGAATAATGTGTACTTCCAGAAAGCCACATCCATTTTAACAGCATCTGTACAAGTATACTCTGAAATGTAACACAACAAACAGTGTATATCTTCTGTACTGTTTGTTGCAACGAGGCAAATTGCCGGGAGGCAGAGGTAGATTTTTACCCCTTGTTTTCCTCCCCAAAGGCTAGATGTGTCTTATACTTCGGAGCGTCTTATATTCCAGAAAATACGGTACTTTAATGTTTTACTCATGAAATAAGCTCATGGAGAGCTCATGAAATGTACACACTGAATTATGGACCATTTGGCTAAGTAGAATTTGGGCAGGGCACTGGTAGAACCTAGACTTTTTGCAAGTTGTGACTTGTGTGAACCAAGCGGCATCAAGATTTCTTGAGCTGCGTGTGCTTTTTCTTCATTTTCAGAGACTCTATAGCATGGACCTGAGGAGTGCCCACAAAGGGAAAGAGAAACTCTGCTTTTCTCTGTCCCGGAGGTTTGGGGGAGGAGGAAACAACTTGGCAGGGGCCAAGGGAGGGCAGACAGAACTGTCTGAGAAGAGTGGGGGAGCGGTCCTGCCCTTTCCTCTTCGGAAACAGAGCAAGAACCAGAAGTACCTACGCCTTTCACGGAAGAAGTTCACCCGCATGTCAAGCCTGGAGAATCGAAATCGTCGCCGAGAGTTCTTCTTGAAGGAGCCTGTGGTCCTGGAAGACAGGCAGCCACCCAATGACTGGGATGATGCAACACAACCTGCTAGCAAGGAAGGTAAGCCTGGAAATATCCCCAGCTTTGCCCATACGAAATTCATCTTGCTGGGCGGGTTGTGATTTTTCTCCTCAACTGAAGTATTCTGGGTATATAAATGGGGACTGAACCTTTAATTTGCCATTCTCAGGCACACATACAGTTCTTTGGCAGCTTGAGCTAAAAGAGTCATTCCAAACCAAAATCAGTCAGCAATTGTTCAAAGTTATGATAGAACTGAAGAAATGGTAGCTGTGACTGGTCCTCAAGAGTTCTGACTGTTGCAGTAACACCACCCCTAGAAAGTAAATAGGGAAGCTGGCAGGGAAGGTTGCAAGTTGCTGGGGTAAGTCTTCCCCACCTGTGCATCCTTCCTCAGCCCCTCTGTCTTTGTGCTGCCACCCATGCACCCTTGCAGCCCTGTTCACCCCCCACAACCCTCACAACACCTCTTGGGCACCCTCACCATTCCATTCTTATGAACCCCCTTGCTCCCTCTCCCACCTGGCAGTAACCACTTACCTATCTGCTGGCTTGGGATTTGTAGCTTTCTGCTGGCTTCCCCACTGACTGTGGTTGTGAGAAGCCAGCAAGATTCAGTTAGCAATGGTAACCGGCATTGCAGGGATTGTTGTCACTAAGTGATGCAGTTGTACTTTACAACTGCTTCGCTTTGTGACAGAAAGTTTGGTCCTGTTTGTTATTGTATGTCAAGGACTGTCCCTGAGCCCTTTAGATCCAAGCATCAGGTCAACAAGGTTGATTGGACTGATGGAAAGCCAGTTGCTTGCTAGGCCAGGTGGCTTTTATAAAGTAGCCTTGCAGCTGTTGCCAACAGATACTACAGAATGCTTTTTCCTACGGATGGTTTTAGCTGCACTTTTGGTAGGAGCTCTTAACACCATCTTGCATATTCTGTCTAAAATATTTCTAATATGACAGACAAAATACACTGATCTTCTTTGCTGGCTCTTTCATATACGTTCCAAAAGCTATTCCCTTTTCTCATAAAACTTAAAAGATTTGTAAGTCATGTTTGAAGAAAACTAAAAGTAAACATTGAGGTATTTACGCTGCCAACCAAATGTCCTCAAAAACTTTGGACGGTAATTCCCATATCCCAGCCAGCATGTCCAGCACATCTGAACAGCTCTAGGCTGAAATAATTCTGCAAAACTATAGGTTTATGCTTGTGAGGAATCAAGAATGTTATAAACGGTCCATTCAAAGTTTTAGTGTAGGTATATATGAATTTTACTGTTTGTTAATAAGACATTTTATATTTGGGCAGTTTTGTGTTTATGTTTACATTGCCTTCTATGCAAAGTATGAAACAACTGAGTGGCTGATGTATATTAACTCCCAGTGAAACTATTATATGGATATAATTTTGATTTCATGTGAAATATTCACATGAGGACATGGATTATTTGCCAAGATAACATGCTATATATATTATGAGTGAAGCAGAGTTGCTTTCTGGATATTGTCATTTGATTGGTTATGCTTAAAAGCACACATACCAGTTTAAATTACTTCAGCAGGTATCATCCAAAATTGCAAAGTCTGCATTCATATCCATAGGAAGGGTATTTCTGAAATTGTACTAACTTTAGAATTTACTAAAAGGCAAAGTCTCCTTTGAGCCGGCTTTTTCTTGGCAACTTTGTGGGAAAGGTTTGGCATTATTTTCTCCTCAAGCAGTTATTCAATTTCCAACCTGGATTACAGTCCTGTCTCTTAAGGTCTCCTATTCAAGTGCTTTTATGATTTGATCCTAAGATCAGTCAGGTTCTGCTATGTATTGTCAACTATTTTAACTCAAGAGCTTAATATTTTATACTATGTATATAATGTAGGTAGAGCAGTGGTGTATGGTATCATGTATGAGGGGAGAGCTGGGATTTGGTTTGAGGGCGGGATGACATAAGGGATGCCACTTGGATGGGATAGGCCCAAGAAATTTGGGGTAGTTATAGAAATAGAATCTTAGGTGAAATAGACCCCAGTCAAATATCGATTGAGAAGCCAAAATGCACTACTTTTAAAAGGTGCATCTTCTTCTTATTCTGTCCCCAAGTAAAATTGAACAGTGCAATATGAATAAAGAACAGAAAATAAGAACGTTCCCCTTGTCTTATTTTTATTGTATAAAGACCAACAAGAGAAGGCTAGCGAACACATTGTAAATTCAATTTGCTGTGGCTCTGAAGAGGAATTTGTTTAATTCCTATGCGTTTGCAATTAACCTTCAAAAAGAAAGCATTTTACGAGTTTTGTAAAGAGTAAGAAACTGTCCTTCTCCATGTGCAATTGCTGTTTTCTTGTAAAGTTTCAATGGAAGACTGTGGAAAATGTCCCTGTGGTATTTAGTTTCACAGTATAAATACTATTAGAGGGAAAGTACTTTGCTAGTGCATCACTGGATTAGGGAGAAGGTATGTGGGATCTGAATTCAGTTGTACAATATTCTCTTTTAAAGTCTTGGAGATTCTCTGGGGATAGATAAATGCTAATGTAATTGATTGCATTGCATTGCCTTGCATTACATTGATTGGAATTGCTGGAATTATAGCAGTATTTGCACAATTACATATTTGTTGTATCTGTGCAGCCATGTGATTGTGTTCCTGCTACCTTTCCCTTCCATTAATTATATGCATCTATTCTACAAGAGTTGGTCTGTTTCATGAGCAGGCATGATCTTTTATACCTGTGGGGGTTTTCCCCCCCTTCAGTTTGTTCCTCCTCAGCAGCCTTTGTTTTTCTGCCTTCTCTCTTTTCCACAGTGGGCCCAGAGGCAGCCGAAGGGCCTTTTTCCTGGAGCCCTGCATTGCCCCCAAACGAAGTGACAGTTACAGATATCACCGCAAACTCCATTACCGTGACTTTCAGAGAAGCTCAGATGGCAGAAGGCTTCTTCCGAGACCGGAGCATCCAGTTCTAAATCTGCTGTTTGTTAACTTTCTTTTCTCTCTCTTGGTCTTTCCCTCATTAAGGGAATTTTTGAGTTTGAGTTATTCCTGCATTCCCAGTCAGGTTTCATTACAATTTCAATGATACTATATAGAAAAAGAGAATGTGAGGGAAAACATCCCTTTGCAAATGTTTACAGCGCATTTTAATTTTTTGGACAAATGATCATGCTGATATTCTTTTCGGTTATATTCACCTTTCGAATACACAAAGCTAAGGTAAAGCAGCGTGAGGATTACCTGTGCTTTTCCCCCTTCATTTGTTATTATAGATAGAAAAAAAGAGTGTATAGATATATTACTTGTCTGTTGTTGCTTTGTCTGTCTGGGAAACTGAAGCTTTTTTCACTGGCAAAGATACTTATTCATGGTGCATTGTGGAAAAAATGTCAATTTCTTAGTTATGGCATAAACCTTCTGCACTCAAAAGTTAAGGGCTCAGTGTCTGAAATAGGAAAGAGGCCAAATATAAAATATCCGTGGCCTCTTCCAAGTTAAGTGGACTTCTCTAGATCAAACTGCTTCCCTGATCTACTTCCCTCCAGGTGCATCTATAAAAAACATTACTCCCCTTTTTCTTTTGGATGTCTGCCTTTCGGGTTCTTAATGCTTTTTCATTTACTAGTACTGTTGATGATGGGGCTTGCTGCCATCCACAGCGCTTCCAGAGATGCTATAATTTAGAGAAGCAACTACAACTGGTATACTGGCTTTCAGGTTTGGGCTTCCAAAGAATTGTGTTGGTTTTTTCCTTGCTTGTGGTTTATTAGTAACAGGAGCACAAGAAAACAGTATTGCTATAATCAGGCATACTGGTATAAGCAAAGCCTAGCTTGTTACTTATCTGATGAGGTAAGCCCAGTAGTTTTTATGGTCTTTTCCTAGGAAGCCTGCAGATTTTCAGCAGAATAGGAATTCCTCAATAATTATCACTGGCAACCCTACAGTATGTAGACATTATCATGTTTCCATGTGTCCTTGAGTATGAAGATGGCTTGGATGGAATTGTTGCACGTCCCAAAAATTCTGTTTTACTTCAGATGCCTTTGTAATACGCAGTATTACTTAATATCTAATTAGATATATAGTGAGTTCTTGATATATGAAATTTGAATTGCTTATTGGAAACTCAAGCTTATATCCATTTACAGCAGGGGTTCCCAAACATGGCAACTTGAAGACTTGTGGACATAAACTCCCAGAATTCTCCCGCCAGCAGAGCGGAGAGTTGAAGTCCCCAAGTCGTCAAATT
>JAPKID020005854.1:0-10914 GCA_026931265.2 Tropidonophis doriae | reverse complement strand
TCTTATGGCTGATTGAG
This sequence comes from Tropidonophis doriae, assembly GCA_026931265.2. Classification (NCBI taxonomy): domain Eukaryota; kingdom Metazoa; phylum Chordata; class Lepidosauria; order Squamata; family Natricidae; genus Tropidonophis; species Tropidonophis doriae. Next base: position 10,897 of record JAPKID020005854.1, on the reverse strand, counting down.
GAAGCAGCAGCCAATCACATTCCACTGTATCAGTTAAAGTTACAGATACCAATTTCAATCATAGCTTATATTGCCAACCTAACACTAGGATTATATTCCTAACAACTACTTTGTTCTCTGATACGTTAATTTGCAATTCCAGCCTTCTCATTGCCTCGTTCAGTTTAACAATCGTTTCAAATCATCCATTATCTCAGCTAACAATATGGCAGCATCTGCCTATAAAAGAATATGTGATCCTTGGAACCAGCCTGGATAAGGAGAAGATGGGAGATCATCCAATTTTCTTCCCACACACACTATTTTTCCTCTTTCTCTAAGTTTTGTTTATATGAGTTTTAAATACACAGAATAAAATTCCCACTATTCATTATAAGGCAATCAGGATCACAAATCACCTTGCTCTCTTCTCTCTTTGAAAATCTACCCCCATGATGGCAAACCTATGGCACGCATGCCAGAAGTGGCACACAGAGCCCTCTCTGTGGGCAGGTGTGCCATTGTCAGCTGCTCTCTTGGTTTGAGGCTCGTGGACCAGCTGGTCTTAACGGGTGCAAGAGTGCTGGGAAACGGCCCCCCAAATGGCCCCCAAACAGGCCAGTTTCTGGGGCTTTTGGGGGTGCTTTGGGGTCCATTTTTGGCCTGGAAAATGGCCTGAAAATGCCCCCCAAAACAGCCTGAAAATGGCCTGGAAAAATGGCTTGAAAACAGCCCGAAAATAGCCAAAGAACAGGCTGGTTTTTGGGCTGTTTTCCATCCATTTTCCAGGACAAAAACAGCCTGAAAAACATCCTAAAAACATCCAGAAAATGGCCTGGAAAGACCTGAAAACAGCCCAGAAAATGGCCCAAAACTGCCAAAAAACCAGGCACGGGCATGCTGGCCAGGTCTTTGTGATTCCGGTGCTCCAACATGCACACATACATGTGCATGCATGAACATTCTGGTTTAGGCATGGTGCCGAAAAGGTTCGCTGTCACTGATCTATCCTTTTACAACTGTATAGAATTTTATTTGCCATAAAATCTGGGGAGGGGGGGGGAAGGGCCTTCTCTGTGGTGGGCCCGGCCCTCTGGAACGACCTGCCCCCCGATTTACGCACCACCACCGACCTCCGCCTCTTCCGCAAACACCTCAAGACATACCTATTCCAACAAGCCGGCCTAACATAACTCCTTGTCCCTGATTTCAACTACATAACCCTATTAATATTAATATAATTTAATTCAGGGGATTTTATTATTTTGACATAGGTTATAATTTCAATTTAATTGTACTTTGTATGGTTCTAATGTTGCATGTACGCGGCCCTGAGTCCTTTCCAGGAGAAGGGCGGGCTATAAATCAATCAATCAATCAATCAATCAAATAAATAAATATTTAAATACTGTATTTTATGTGTACTTCAGCACTAGTTTCTAATTAAGCGTGAGTTTAATTCAAATTACAGGTAATTCTTGCTTAGAAAATGCCCAGTTAAAGTTACAACAGTGCTGAAAAAGTATCTTTATGAATGGTTCTCCCTTTTACAACAGTTGAGGCATTTCTGCAGTCTGTGACAGATTTGGATCTTTGCAACCAGCAGGCGTTTGTGAGTTGCAGCATCCCAGTTACATGAGCGCCATTTGCATTCTTCACAGTCAGCTTCTGATAATCAGAGTCAATAAAGAAGCTGGCAGTAAAATTGCAACACAGTCATGAAATATCTCCCTTAATGACTGCATCGCTTAGTGACAGAGTTGCCAGTCCCAGTTGTGGTACTTATATCTGCAACTGGGAAATGGGAATTTAAAAATTCACCTATTCCTAGATAGATGGATGGATGATAGATATGGACAGATGGAAGGACGGATGGATGATAATGTCTTAGCAAGCAAAAAATATTTTACTTTGGTAAAATCCGGTTTGAAGCACCTTGTGCTGCTGCTGTTGCTGGATTGTTACCTTATTCTTGAGTTTGCTATTTTAGATAATTTTTACTGTTGAGCTTCCATTATTAGCTGAACATATTTTCATTGATGATTGGGATGAAAACCTGAATTTTTTTCCCCATAATTTAGTTATTATTTTTAATTTTTATTCTTTGTAAACAAATTTGATAGACTATGGGAATATGAGATATAAATTCATAGTTAGATTAATTGAGGGACAAACTCAGCACAAGCCTACATAATGTCAAAGGTGAAGTTGAATGATGTAAGTAATTGGAATTTCAATGAGCAAAGGTAGTTCTTGGGTTTGACATAGTTTTTATGTATTCTTGGCAAAGTTGTCTCTCTGTAGTCAGAAAGAACACAGTACCTCTTCTGAAGCATAGTGTTTTCTTGCCAGCAATGATTTACCAAGCTCAATGCAGGTTGTAAAGCTATCATTTCGGGCATCTATTTCTGCTTTGATCCCTTGGTGATTATTCATCAGCAGTTCTACAGAAGAAACATCCCTAAAATAAAATATTGGTAATTTTAAATCCAAATACCAAATATGTTTTAAAACCTATGAAAACACTGTAAAGGGGCTAAGCCACATTGGAGGCCTTGTTTTTTCTTTCAGATAACAGCAATCCATTTTCTGAGTTATGCCTGCTTGGCTCTGTTTAATCCCATTTTGCTTTAACAGCCATATATGTTAAAAACTAACTATTTCATCTTAAATGTGGAACTCACTGTTGCACAATTTCACACTCTCCCTCCCACTTTAGACAACATCCATCAACTAGCACAACAATCCCTGATGATGGCAACAAGAACTGCAGGGATTGCTGGTGCTAAGCAACACAATCATTGACATTGTGCTTTATGACAGCATTGCTTCGCGATGGATGGGAAATTCCAGCCCCAATTGCTGTGGTTGAGTGAAGATTAACCACACTCCTAACTCTGATTCTGTATCCTGCAGTTAAGTTGGAAAAACAACTATGAAAGAACCAAATCTATTCTAGTCAAATAGAAAAAGTGCAATTATTGTTGAAGCAATAGGCAAAATTGTGAACCTAGAAATCTTGTTGGCCTCTTATAGCTGTAAACGTACTTTTTTGTCCATGTGAAAAAATTGTACAATCTTTGATTGTACGGCTCGCTGTTATCAGAGAGACCAACTTCATTCTGAATGGTATATTTTTTGTCTCAATTGTCACTTTACAAATAGAAACCTAATGCTGTGAGTCACGTTTCCACAGTATCTGACTGATCTTGCCTTCTACAATGTTGTTCTAGTTAATCTTGTGGATTGTCAGTTTCAGGACTGCCACCCGCAGGAATCATTAAGCCAGAATTCATTTGAGACTGATCAGCTACAGCTAGAGCAATCAATGACAAACATGACCTCTAAGCCCCAGGTCTAGCAGGGAGTCTTTGTGATTCTTGCTCATCACTCTATGAGTCTTTGGCTTACTACCTAATTTCGCATTTTGTGACTCTTACTTCTTAGACTGTAATTGGCACTTTTTACCTAAGAGTGCTCTGTAGGGGCTTGAATTGCAATCCTGACTACCTAAACTGTAGTAAATTCTTCAGTTCTTTAGAACTATTTCAACATGTGGACACCTGCAACCTTGAAACAGAACCCTTAGATCAGTAAGTGCCCCCATTATGTTCTTCATTAAATTTGGATTTGAATTCATCTAATTAAATTTGAATAATAACAATTTCAGAATGCAAGATAGATGTCATCTATACTGCTATGAAACACCTATCACCTCTTCATGTTAGTCCTGCTTACCTTGGCTTTTCTTGGGCTTCAATCTGACGAATTACATCTTCCATCCAAAGCATGAGGTCACGGACCATACTGAAGAAACGGAATTTGTCACCAGTATCCACTAGCCTGACCCTGCGTCCTTCGCAGGCATCTAGCAAGGTTTTCCATGCCTCCAAAACCTCATTTTCCCGCTTCTGGATATCATCAGCTTTGTCCCCAGCATAGGCAGACTGAAGGCGGGCAGCATCCTCTTGGAGTTGTCTCACCTGATATGAAGAAATGGAAACAAACCAGCCAAAACAATTATGTAGGCAAATACTTAAGATTATTTATACTTCTTTTATCAACATGCTTTGCTGCAATAGGGCTTTATTTATCCTGCAACTACTGAGGACACAGGAAAGCTGGAGAATCTGTCTGTTCTTTATTACTGATCTCTTGATAATGAATGTTTCCACTGTAGTGTTTAACTACATACAAATACATTCCTGCCCTAGTTAGAAATTGTACTGACAGAGGTAGAACTAAAAGTCTTCTGCTATAAGTTCTGAAATACCATCACCACTACCACTACTACCAAACCTTGGTCCCCCATGCCAAACATATGCACATGAAGGGGGGGAGGGGGGAATCTAAACTTTAACTTCTTAGATATTTTAGGAAAATGTTTGGAGTTAGATATTGGAGTGTTTCCCCCCATCTGTCCCCCCCAATATATAGTTATTGTCTCTTTTTAAAAATTAAAATCCTCAACCAAAAAGCAGATTAAAATCATATAGGGCTCCTTTGTAATTTTTGATAGTCATAACAGTATGTTAAAGAGAAATAAAAGTTTTTTTTTTTAAAGTAAAGAAAGTTCTAGAGAATGCCCAGCCACTTTATGAAAGTTACAACTGACAATCCTCATTGAAGAATTTCATGGAATTTATTTTCTATAGAAGAGCTTTTCTCACCACCCATCAACAAATCAAATCCCTATTCTAGCATGAACATTTTCCATTTGTCAAAAAAGACAACAAATAGGTAAATTATGGAGTCTGCTGCCATCAAAATAGGCCTAATCAAATGCATGAATTATGGTTCTATCAGTTGCTGCTAGTTTTAACAGCTTTGTATTACCTGCCAAAACGTAAGTAGGATACCTTACATATTAATTGCTGGGAAGCAATGGTAGAAGTGGCCTAATAATCTTCTTATGTTTTTGAGCTTCCCAAATGCATCCATAGACCACTGAGTGATACAAAATACTTGATAATGTGGGTTTTTGCTCTAATTCAGCAGGGATCCTCTTATGTACTTTAAGCCCAGAGTCACTTTGGATAGAGAGATGGAAGGCATAGAAGATGAATAGATAAATAAATCTGTAATATAATAGAAACTAATGCCTCCCCAGTGTGTTTCTCTATTAATATTTTGTAATTCTTACTGTTTCTAATTGCTTGCAAATTTCACAGAGTCCTTGAAGAGTGGGTAACCTTAGGAATCAACCAAATAATATACATAAAATAATAAAACTGAGTCTACCCAAAAGTCCATTGATTCCAGGCAATTATAAAGACTGGTTAAATAAATTCCTTCATGTTGCCACAGAGTTTGAAAACAATATTTCTAACTATTCCTCTTTAGCAGTTGGTATTTATTTGAACTTTCTAAATGGATCAATTTAAATATTAGGCTGATCAATCTATCTGTTCTCTATTACTGATCTCTTGATAATCACTGTCATATCTTTTGTCTGATAATAATTATAAAAACTCAATATTATAAGGCTTGGAACTGAAAAAAAACACATGGATGATGTATCAATCAAGAATAGAAAATAATGAAGAGAACTTTGACAAATTTGAAAAACCTGAATTCTCCTTTCTGAATCCAAAGCCATGTAAGCTACAGGCTCTTCAATTTTAAACAATAACGTGTTTATTTAACATGCATACCTGAGTTCCTAAGGCCTGGATGTCATGTTCAAATGTTGTATGCATCCTTTGCAAGGTTTCTACTGTGTTCTGATCCCGTCCAAGTTCCTCAGGAAGCTTCTTATGCTTATCCTGTATTCGTCCAAAGATCTCCTTGGCATCATGGTAAAATTTGTGTAGTTCATAAGAGGCTGCAAGGATCTGTGTTCTTGTGTCAATGAGTTCCAAGAGGTCAGCCCAGGCTTCATTGAGACCATCTTTCCATTCAGCAATAGTAGCAGCATCAGAATGTCCAGAATTAATGAGTTCATCAGCCATCCGATTGACGGTATCAACACGTTCCTGTCCAATATTCCCAGTGTCTCGGGCAAATTCGCGAAATCTCTCTTGCAACATCTGGGAGAAAAAGGATGCTTGTGTAAATAAGCCTTGGATCAAAATGATAAAACTGGAGGAAGATATAGCATGAGCACACAAAGTTTACTGCCCAACTAATGATATACTGGATAAAGTTATATTCAAGGGGAAATGAACATCAATAAAGCAACATCAATGTTGGCAACGCTGAAGCTTCAAAATGGCTCCTGTCAGGTCAGCTGACAACTGTATCATATGTAATATATATTCTGACTGCTAAATTAATTTCTGTAATGTACCCAGCACATTTTTCTGCTTTTCGTTGCATATGATATTCAAAGCAATTGACAACAATAGAATGCAAGTTGAAATATACAAATTTATCCTAAATTATTAGTTAACACATTCTATTTGCTGTACTGGGCAAGACTGCATCATGCCTAGCTAGTTCCATCTCTGATATTCTTCTTGTGCAAAGCAAATATAGTCTTAACATAGGCTTTGGGCATTAGTGCTAGAAAACTGTTTCAATTTATCAGAGTGCTTTTAATATTTTTACATTAGAATTTTTATTGCATTTATGTTTTGATTACAATTTTGTATATATCAACTATATTTTCCAATCTTGCACATTACCATAATAGTAAATAAAAGAAAGGAACCTAAGAATCCAGGTTACTTACTGTCACATGCTCATAATCTTGTCCCAATTCGTGAGATCCAGCTACCACTTCCCTTTCTGCTATCCACTGCTCCAAGTCATCCACCTCACGGTTCAGCTGGAATAGCCGGTGTCTCTCGTCCAACTTGCCCCTCCTCTCCTCAGAAAGGTCTTTCAGGCCTGCATACAGCTTATCCACTTTCGACTGCCTCATGCTGATACGTTCACTGGAGATAAAAGATAAAAAAAACAAACTCCATCTAGACCTAATTTAAATGTCCATATAAATATAGTCAATTATATAGTAACAATTCTCAAAATCTACTAGACCAGAATTAATCTAATCAATTTAATAATAATCTTATAGCCCAAAGCACATATTCCAGTAGAGAGAAGTTCCCCAAAGATGGGTTCCAGCATGAGTCCTAAAGCTTGGAAAAATAAATCTGTGGTCCCAGTGACCAACCAAGATTTGATCTTGCAAGATCAATCTAACTTAATATTCTACTGCCATAGAGACCCACCAAATGCATAATTTTTCTTTTTTTTTAATTTAAGAAAATATTTACTTAGCAAAAGCAAAACATCAAAGCCCCTCTTAAAGAGATATATGTTTTGCATTGAGAGGTGGGCAACATACAAATTTAATTTGTTGTTGTTGTTGTTGTTGTTGTTGTAGTTGGTTGCAGTCAGCCAGACTAAATTTTTTCCCCAATTAATAAGAAATTGTAATTCGCTTGGAGAATCCCTGGATAAATTCAGCCTGTTTGCCAAATTCCCGAGAGCTCTCCAATATTAGTCCTAATGGGCGGACTGAGTTTTTTAAAACTGACCACAGGAGGGCAAAGGAGGCGTGGTCAAAGAAATTGTCACTCAGTCCTAGGTCAGCAAGGCTGATTTTACCCATCCTTGGACTCTCCAAGCAGCGCTATGGAGAAAATGAGCAATCACAGCTGTCAGCTCTTCAACTGTTGTTGTTATTTTTGTTATTATTATTTCTTCCATTGCTTTTACTTGGGAAATTGAGCCAGTTTTATCTTTTATTATTTTTGTTAAAAATCAGCACCTGAGCATTAATAGCATTTTAAAATGTTTCTGGCAATTCAGACTGTAGCTTTGTAAAAAAAAAATGTAATAACAATTGGTATGCATGTATGTATGGATTTTGTACTTAATGGGATTTCTGGCCTGCCCCACTGGTGTACCCCTACACCACAGCTCTCATTATTCCACCTGGGAGCGCCCAGTTCCAATCTGCCTCGGGAGCCAAATCAGAACTGTGTGCAATTAATTAACTTATCTCATTAGCTCCAGCAGAATGGGGTGACTATACTTTTAAGTTAACTTGTAATACAGTTGCTGGCTGTGGAAAAATAGTCACAAATACCTCCCAGTCTCATAGCTTCATGTTCTGTTTTGCTAAAAGACGAGTATGAGAGAATGTTAAGATATATTCCAGATCTAACAATCTAATCCTATGACTTTTCACATGACCTAGAGGAAGGATATGAACTTGGCTTGGGTTGCTTGGATTTCTGCCAGTGCTGAATGCTATTGATAAACAAATGGTCCACATTAATTAAAGGCACCTCCCAGCTTGTGACTTTAAACTTTCCAGAGGAAATAAATCAAATTCTATTAGATGGATAATTTCTTTCCCAACCAATGAATAATCAGAAGCACATACAAAAGGGGAATGTGCCAGAATTCAGACAGTATGAGGAATTGCAAAAAAAATTAAAACTGTTCTATTTCTCTGCTAGATTTCTCCATTTTTCTCTGACCCGCTTGTCCTTTGTGAATACCGATATATTCTATTAAATATGTGTACCCATGAATTATACAGTACACAGTTTCTTTTGTTCTATTTGATTTTTCTATTGTATATTTGGCATTTGATTTTCCAATTACAATTGCCTTTTTCAGAAGAAGTAATTTTTGAAGGCTGAATAATTCTGCAGTTTGAAATTCTGATTTAGAAAATTGTAGGTTTTATAGGTTTTGTAGGTTTTCGCTGCTTGGGAAACTTTAAACAGCTACCTGACAGGCCAGTATATAATGTCAATAAGTAATTATTTATTTTATACATGCACACATCTCCAAAAGGAGTGGGGCCATTCAATCATAAAATGAAAGTACAATTCTAATAGCATTTAGAAAAAGATCGTAAGTAATCAGCAAATTTTTTTGAGAAGATGTTCTATCACATCAAGAGAAATGAAAAAAGTCCATTACATTGGTTCTTCTCTCTCTGATAGTAAGCAATAATTTTTAATTACATCACAGTATGATATCTATATTACACTGTTAGACAAACTGTAGGTTAAGAATCCATGCCTGATTTTTTTTGTCTTGCTTTCTTTTATTTCCCCATTCCATCTCCCATTTATGTCACTTCTCTTTAGAACAAGGTTTTTATTTCTTGTTTTTATTGGTCTCTATTCCTGGCAGCTTGTTCTACTGAAAAACGTGATATTTTCTTGAATGGGGAAATGAATGATTTTGCCAAAAGGATTCAGCTGAATAATGTACTGGTAGACCCTAACTTATGACTATAATTGAGCCTGGAATTATGGGCACAAGTCTTATTGGTTAAGCAGGTTGTCATGTGAACCTGACCGATTTTATGACCTTGCTTGTGGCAGTCAAGTGAAGCACCATGGTTGGTTGTTAAGCAAATGTAATATTAAATAAATACTGGTTTCTGGCAAAAGATCATAAATCACAATCACATAACTGTGGAACATTGCAAACGGCTGTAAAGGTAGGATGGTTGCGGAGTACCCAAAATGAGATCACATAATTGGAAAGGGATGGCCACCAGCACTTCGAATCTGTTCATAAGTAACTCTGCGGAGGCCTTTTGTAATTTGAATGGACATGTTGAGGACTACATCTTGTAACCTATGCTAACTTGTTCATAGATAGAAGTAAACAATGAGGAAAATGCAACACAATGAAGAAACAGTTTCCTGGATTGTTCCAAAACTGCAGCTCAAAATTCCTTGAATATAGTTATCACAGAAAACCATGGTTTATTCAAAACTGAAAGCACAAGCTTTCTAAGTCTCCCTCTGAATCCTAAGTACCTAAGTGGAATACTTAAGCAAAACAGGAAATCTGCAGCTTGTTAGATCAAAATCAGCTAATTTTGCTGTTTGTTTTTTTACCCAGAATAATTGTAAATTTAGAAGGACTCAGAAACGGAAAGGACGCTAATCTTAATGAACCACTCATCAGATCCAGCACAGCAGTTCTTACAAGGCCTAAGAACAAAAGCAAATTATAAAGGCAGAACAGTAGGAGCCACCTCTCTGGATGATTATCTGCTACCAAAGTTCTGCTGGTCTTGGAAAGTTGGTGGACTGTCTCAGCATAGTCTTCTACAGCTTGTTCCAAAATCTGGTGTTTCTTCAACATAGAAACTGCACTTTGTTCATCCTAGAGTTTCAAGACAGAACAAATAATTTTATTAAATGGCAAATTATCCTAATTTGCAAATTTAGCAAAGACTTTTCCTAGCCATTTGGTAAGAGGGTTGTCCACTATTTGTGTTATTTGCAATGATGTAATTCATGACTTGTCATTTGTGTAATTGTGTCATTATTCAAAGTAAGCAAATTATATAACTTCTTACAATTTTGACATGCATTTTATAATGTGTACAACTTGCATAATAGCTTCATTACTAAAATTACGTCAGCTATTATGAATTATATAAAATAAACGTAATTGGCCTGCCCACATTACCTGCACTAAACTTGCCTTCTATATGAGGATGATGTCAGAACATCTAAAAATTCTAAAGTATGCTATACAGGAAATTGTTAACTCAAGATTTACAGTTTCCAATGCTGCTATTATTACCTATAGAAAGTCAACCTACATCAAAAGTGCTGGATTATAGAGGACAGAAAATACATTCCCCAATCCTGTTCAAATGTCACATAATTCAATGATAGTTAGCTATAAGAAAACTGACTAGTTATCTGTTTTGTAAATGATCAGAATGACTTAAAATACAGCTGTAGTACACCACAGCATTTCTAATGAAAGTAAGTTAACTGAATGATATAACAATAATGATGGTCACAAGATGGAATAGGTATGATGGGTATAAATTACAATCCCAGTGACATGTCACAATAGGATGTATGTCAGGCCTGTTGCTCTTTTCCCCTACGCTGCTTTTTTTTTTTTTATTCAAAAAGTTTTATTGGTTTTACAATTTTTTCTTGGGAAAAGGGTAAATAGGATATACAGGAAA
>JAPKID020005853.1:0-10915 GCA_026931265.2 Tropidonophis doriae | reverse complement strand
GTTAAGACCAATGCCCCATTCTCCAATGTTGGTGGAGACAGTGGTCATGTGCGGGACGTACCAAAGCTAGGCATGTCCAGGGAGGGAAGGAGACTGGCCCAAGAGCTTGTAGAGGGGAGCAGTTGTTGAAGAACTCGCCTGCCAAACGCTGTATCTGCAGAAGCATACCTATCCACTTTATAAGACATGATAAATGGGACTGGTGAAGTCCAGGTGGCCGCCCTGCAAATCTCTTCCACTGAGGCGTGTGTGGACCAGGCCGCTGAAGTAGATGCGCTGCAAGTAGAATGAGCTGTGATGGAAGGTGGAGGAGACAGTTGATTTGCGGAGTAGGCCCTGGAGATAGCTGAATGGAGCCAGCAACCGACCAGAGGGGGAAGCCTTGAGTCCTTTGTTAGGAGGGAGAAAGGCCACAAATAAAGACTCCATGTGTCGGAATCCGGCCGTTATGTCAATATAAATTTTTAGAGCCCTTGCACGTCCAAAGTGTGGTATTTGCATTCCAGCCTGTGCACTGGGTTGGGACAGAAATTTGGAAGGACGAGGTCCTGAGACTGGTGGAAGGAGGAATTCACCTTTGTGAGAAAGGTAGGGTCCAATCGGAGAACCACCCAATCCGGGTGGAAAATACAGAGGTCAGAATGAATGGAAAGGGCTGAAATTCTGACACCTGCCATGCCGAGGAGATGGCCACCAGGAAGATTGTCTTTAAGGTGAGATGGTGAAGTGAAACTAACCTGAGAGGCTTGAAGGGAGGGCCCATGAGGAAGTCTAGGACTTTGGGAGTTCCCAAGTGGGGAAGCAATGAACGACTGGGGGACAGAGGTTGGAGGCGCCCCTGATGAAGCAACTTACATGAGGGCGCAGGGAAAGAGACTGATCCCTGTGATGAGACAAAACTGAAGAAAGGGCGGAGATCTGCCTCTTCAAGGTGTTGGGTGACAGGTGGTTGTCCAGGTCCTGGACTTGTTGTAAAAAGTCCAGGAGCTGAGCCACAGAAGACTCTAGGGGAACGTAGCCCTTGGGCAGGCACCAGGAAATGAAAGTTTGCCAAGTGGATTCATAAATCCGGTTTGTGGAAGGGCGGCGAGAGGCCTGAATGGTGTGGATCACCTCTTCTGAGAGGTTGGCAGCTCTCAAGACTGACCGCTCAGCCTCCATGCAGTTAGGTTGAGCCATGATAGGTCTGGATGACATATGGAGCCCTGGTGAAGGAGTGACCTGATCTTGGGAAGACGCCACGCCGGGCCCACCGATAGATGGATCAGATTGGCAAACAAAGGCCGGTGTGGTCAATAGGGGGTGATGAGGATCAGTTTGGCCCCTTCCTCCAGCATCTTTTGGATCATCCTCTGGATCAGGGGGAAGGGAGAGACCACGAGGCCACCTGCATCTCAGAGTGTCCATCCCTTCCGCACCCGGTGTCGTGTAACGTGCAAGGTACCTGGGCAGTTGAGCATTGGATGCTGTCATGAAGAGATCCATCTTCGGAGTCCCGTACCTGACTGAGAGTTGTTTGAAGATGCGTCGGTTGAGAGTCCACTCTGCTGGGTTGATTGTCATGCGACTCAGCCAGTCAGCACGGGTGTTGTCTATGCCGGAGATGTGCTCGGCGCAAAGGGAGAAGAGATGGATCTCCGCCCAGGTCACTATCCGAAATGCGGACTCCATGAGAGCGAAGGCTCATGTTCCCCCTTGGCAATTGATGTGAGCTTTCTCTGTTATACTGTCTGTACATATCAGGGACATGAGAGTGGAGAATAAACGGTTGAAAGTGAAGAAGGGCAAGATGGATGGCCCGCAGCTCCAGCCAATTCATGCTGTGGGAGAGGTCAGAATTGGACCAGAGACCCTGAGCTCCCTGTTCTTGTAGATGAGCGCCCCAACCTGACAGACTGGCGTCCATCGTGATGACAAGTCGAGGGGGCTCCCTGAAGAGGGATACTTGAGCTAGTGCTGGGGAGAGCCATCAGTCCAGAGAGTAGAGTACCTCTGGGGTCAGGGTGACTTTCACTAGAGAGCAACTGCTTTTTGTCTTTTGATACAGCAGGAGAAACCATTGGAGGCATCAGCTGTGTAGCCGAGCCCATGGGACTATGGAGATGCAGGAGACCATCTTCCCCATCAGCTGAGACAGCTGGAGGAGAGGGACCCAATGCTTCCTTTTTACCTCCAGGGCTAGTTCCCTGAGACTGGCCTGACGGTCATGGGATAGGAAGACCCTGCCCCGGGAAGTGTCTATGAGGACGCCTAGATGAATTAGGCGAGATGTTGGGGTCAGATGGCTCTTCTCCTGATTGATGGAGAAGCCTACTTCCTGGAGCACCTGAAGGGTGTCCTGGAGATCTCGGAGTGCCTGACAACAGGAGAATGTCGTCCAGGTAACAGAATATTCGGATGGGCATTGCGCGAAGATGTGCAGCAATGATGGCCAATATCTTGGTAAACACCCTTGGGGCCGAGGAGAGCCCGAAGGGGAATACCCGATATTGGTAAGGACGTCCCCCATAAACAAAACGGAGGAAACACCGATGGGCTTTGTGAATGGGGACGTGGAGGTATGCTTTGGTGAGATCCACTGAAGTCAGTAGGTCGTTGAGACTCACACCCTCCAGAATTGACAGGAGGAAGTGCATCTTGAACCTTCTGTACCTGACAAACAGGTTCAGAAATTTTAGGTCCAGGATCACTTGCCAGCCCCCTGAAGACTTTGGCATGATATAAAGCCGAGAATAGAAACTCAGACCCCTCTGGTCTGGAGGAACGGGCTGAATGACCCAAATGGAGAGCAGATGATGGATGGCCTGCTCTACCAGGAGCCTCTTGTGATGGTCCCGTGACATCGGACAAGTGACAAAGTGGTTCGAGGGGCTGGATCACAGATCCAGGAGAAGACCGAATCTGATTGTAGATCGCACCCAAGCATCGCTGGTAATATTGTCCCAGTGGTCTGCAAATGCCGTTAGATGGCCCCCTATGGCCAGTCACTTCTGACGGTTAAAGGATCGGGAATTGTTGTCCCTGACGAACTTTCTGGGCTTTCTGGGCTGGAATCATTGGTTGTTCGTGCCCGACCTGTTGGAGAAGGAGGGGCCCTGTCTGGGGGGAACCTGACATTGGAAGAGGGAGGTGGAAGCACCTCTGTCCTGCCCCCGAAAGGGTTGCCTGCTCCCAAAGGATTGTTTGGGAGTTCAACTATGGTAAAAGGATTGTGTCCTGGAATCGAGCTTTTTAGTAGCTGGCTGCAGCACCTTTCTTTTATCCTTGGATTGCACCAGAAGAGGCTCCAAGGGAGCTCCAAACAAGTTGGAGGGGAAATAAGGAGAGGAAGTGAGCCTCCACTTGGCTTTAGCGTCCACCTGCCAGTGTTTGAGCCAAACTAGTTGCCTGGTGGAAATGGAGGCGAAACGGGATGCATCCTATGAAGCGTCCGCAGCAAACTCCAGGCCGTCTTAATCTTATTGAAATCCTGGCGTGCCCTGGAATCCCTAGCAGGAAGCCTAGCTTGGAGCTGTCTTAGCCATAGCAGGGTGAAGCGGTTAAAGAAACAGGCTGAGGTTGCGGCCCTCACTGACCAAGCAGAAACCTGATGGCTTTTGATCAGGGTCTGCTCGATCCTTTTGTCTTCGGGGCGCAGCAGTCCTCTGGGGCAGCTGAGGCAGCATTGGGGGAAGATAGGGCCACAATGGGCAAATTGGTGGGAGGTACCTCAAGGGTCTTGATGAGGTCCAGGCTAGCATTATATAAGCGCCTGTCCGAGGCGTTGGGAAGGGGACCGGTACTTGGTGAAGCCCACTGGCTTTGTACCACATCGATGAACAGCCGTGGTGAAGGGATGACTTCCTTCTCCACTGTTGGTTGACTGAAGAGCGGGTTGGTAGTGTCAGACTTGTCCACCTCCATGTCCTAGGTGGCCTTAGGAGGTGGAATACCTGCAATCATTTTAGCTTTAAAAAGAAGAGATCTGAAAATGGCAGGTTTAAACAGACCCACAAAAGGTCAGGGGGCAAACCCTCATTCTCTGACAGATCAGAGTCACGTGCAGGATGTTCTTCCTCCCCAAATACCGAAGCCTAAGCAGAGGGACCGGGAAGGTTATGGCTTGAGGAGGCCAAAAGGTCGCCATCTCTATGCCTGGAGCTGGAGACAGAAGAAGACCTGCGCGGTGTGGAATGAGAAGATGCCCTGTGTTTGAGGCCTGCTGCTATGCCCCTTTCAATCGCATCTGAAATGATGGTTGCTACATCAACCAGGAAGGTAAGCAGGGTGAGGCAGGGGCTAAGGAACCTGGTCCTGGAAAAAGGTTTCTCCCTCAGGTGTCACACTTCTGCCCCCATGTAACTCATCCCCACTATTGGCAAGGTCTCGGTGCCTCTGGCCTCCTTAGGCGGAATGATTGAGGCTGAAGGAGAGGCCTCAGAATCAGAGGAGAGATCCAGAGGAGGACTTGGAGAGATCTGCATTTGGGCTCTAAAAGGAGTGGCCTCAATGTGCTTGGTCTTAGCTGTGGCCTTCCTTCAGGCCTGGATGGTGTAGTCGCCTCGGCAGGGGCCTTGTGATCAGGACCTGAATGTGGAGGGTCCGCAGATGCCTTTCTCTTGTGGGCTTTGGGTGGAGGGCCTTCTTTAGAGGCCACAGGCTGAGCAGGAGGAATGGGCTGAGTTTCCTGTGAAGACTCCATACTCACTGAGCTGTTCAAAATGGCCGCTGGGTCTTTGCGGCTATATAAAATGGCCACCGAGACTAAAGAGTCTATGGGCCAGGTGGCCGATTTGCTGGGAACTCATGGAGGCCGCGGTGGTCGAAATCCTCTGCTCCGGGGTCGGCTGGTAAGGCTGCGGGGCATGTGGCACGCTGCGGCTCGTTGGCGGGGTCACAGGGCAAGCATGACGGCTGGGGCCCATTCCCATGCAGCAGAGCCTCCCAAGCTCGAGCTGCAGGGCCTACCGAGGCCTGGGCACATGGATAACCTGCCACCATGGATATTGAAAAGCATAGCTAAAGACCAAGCCCTGATATACTATACTAATGTAACATAGGTGTTAAATGCTGCTGTACAACATAAACTGTCTACATAGGTAGGAGTAGAAATTACATGATGTATCTATGATGTAATCATAGTCATCTTGACTGTATCCCAGTCTGAAATCCAAATGAAAGAATCCAAGCCTGATGACAATTATTCAGTACCATTCAGTATATCTTTGCACAAAAGAAAGTAAGATATTTAAAAATGTTATCTAACATTTAAATTAAATATGGAAAAAGTCACTCAATTCTGAAGCTGTACATGGCTTTACAAACCAAACCCTATTACTCTCTATGTACTAAATTGGGAAGAGAAACTAAATGGAAGAGAATATTACGGCTTAATGTAATATCACTGTTTGTGATGCCCAATTTCAGCTACTTCTCTCACTGCCATATTTTTTACTAATGGAGCTCTTCAGACCATCTTCAAGGGCAACCTCATAAGCAATGTATGGATTACTGAAATGAGATTATCTTCAAGTCACCAGTGCTCCAGCTAAATACAGGATGCCTACCTCTAATGACAATACTGTCTTTAAAGTATTCCATGCTTTGGAGCTACCTGTTTCAGAACAGAATGAATGCCATTCATTTGAAACACTGGCCAACAAAATAAACTTTAGTTTATTTGGGGTTTTAGTTTATTAGTTCATATGCAGCTGATTACTGTAATCAGGCACTAATAAAATATTTCTGCACACTGATTAGACCATCAACCCTTTTACATAAAATGACTCCAAATAAACTTACCTAGACAAATTATGCATCACATTTAATACCAAAATGTTAAACTGAAATAGCTTAACACCACCTCTTGGAAAAAGATGTCTAAGTGTGACTTAGACATTCGAAGAAAAATGTATTATTATAACTAATTTTGCAAAAGCAAAGCTAGACTAAAGCTAATCCAGTAAAATCAACAGTGTCTCTTAGAAAGGTTCAAGGAAAAGATTTCAAAGGATAGGAGAGGAGGGAAGGGGCAAAGGGGAGGGAGGGAAGAAAGAGGAGGGAAGAAAAAAAGGAAGGAAGGTTTTTGATTCTCACTGCTGCTTTTCACAAGAAAACTTAATGGAGAAGCCAACAAGGAAGTCAGAAGTCCCTTCCACTGATTTCTTTGCACACCCATTGTCATTCTGTTTCTCTGTCAGATTCTGAAATCTCTCTGAAATGATGTCCCAATAGATCACAAGTTGTCTAGCTATTTAAAATAAAACTTTTATATGTGAACTGTGAAAAATAACATTTACCTGTTTTTCTGAGTGGAAAATCATCTTTGGAATCATACATTCCTAATACAGGGTGATTGTAAGCGCCTGACATTCCACTCTGTGGTGGAGAGCTCTGATCAAGAGAACTATGTTGTGTTTTCCTAAAAAAATAAAAGTGTTTATACAGGTTAAGAATAATATCTCCATTGTTTATACTGATGCCTCCAAATCACATTTCTCTTCTTTTCTGTTCTGCTAACATATTAATACAATGAATATGTCTCCAATTCTGTATAGATCGTTAGAAATACATTTTACAACTGACAATGAATATTATTTTTTAATTTAATTAATTGAAACTTTCAGCATTTTACAGCTAACATTTTATCGCATTTTAGAACTAATACCTATTCAGTTATTATATTTCATTTTAACATATTTTTAACTCCCCCCCGCCCTGCCCCAGTACACTAATGTATTTCTCTCTCCTTCAGACCATATGATTACATGTTTGTTGTTTGTTATAGCACACTTTATATGGCTTTTACATTTTCTATAGTTTCCAAGGCAGCATTCAGGGTTTTGGCTTTGATATTGGCTTTGATCTTTAAGGCCTGAAATAGCTTATGTCTGTATTTCTGTTTCTAGATCTGCTTTTTTGACACCTCAAGGACTATGCACCCAAGTGACATAATAAAAGCATTAAAATATAAAAGTTACAATGTAAATGTCAAAACACAGTAGTATCTTGAACTTTTTTCAACTTCCAGTGAAAAATCATGGTGAACTGATATCTTGATAACATTGGGATTGTGTTTACAAAAAGAATTGGATGTTGGATGTTGGATCTGAATTGTCAGCAGAAGAGATAGTTGACATAATACATGTGAGGACTAGGATTTGTTTGATCAAGGTTAAAATATAAAATTTGCAATATATTATTTCCTTTACTGGACTTTTCCTGACAAAGAACAAATGATAGAACATTTTGATTTTTAGTCAAAGGATAAGTTATGGGATAAAGAGAGTTGGTTATATTTAGAGATGGTGATAAGTTATTAAAATTGTTTCTACCTACTGGGATGAAGGAGGAAGCTTCCTCCTCTTTTCTGTTTTTTCACTTTTTATACTTACCTTTTTGTAATTTTATTTTTGCACTTTTGTAAGTCTGTATTACAAATACTTTTATTTTTTCTATTTGTAATTATTCATAAAATTATTTGAAAACACACACATAGCACAATCTTAATAACACAATTCCATGTTATACTCATCAACTCAAAATGACACGCAATGTTGAAACTGTGCCACTATTCATTTCAGTTATCCAGACTTCATTTCACAGTCCAAATGTTCTTTAGAAGATATTAATAATTTCTTAAACATCAACTAAATTCCAGCAATCTGGAATTAAGGAGAAACTTCCTAATGGTAAAGACAATTAATCAGTGGAACAGCTTGCCTCCAGAAATCATGGGCATTTCATCACTGGATATTTTTAAGAAGAATCTAGATAGTCACTTATCCGGTTCTCCTGCTTGAGCAGGCGGCTGGACTATAAAGCATCCAAGGTCCCTTCCAGCTCATTCATTCTATTCTAACATGCAAAGCTTTTATTTGATGGTAGTCTCTCACCAGATGAGAAACACTAAAGAAAGGGCCCATCTTCATATACTGACCTACTATACCTCATGTAGCAGATATTCTCTGCAATTTACCAGGTCCATAGCCATGAAAGACTTTAAAGGTAGTAAACCTGATAACCAGCACCTTAAATTGTACTAGAAAGCATTGCTTGAGATAATGGAGTTATTTATAGATTATATGAGGTTGTTTTTATGGGCAGCAATTAAGTAGCTGAATTTTGCATCAGTTGTTGTTTGTGGGTGATCTTCAAGGAAAGCCCAAACATAAAATGACAAGAGCACAAATGTCTGTGGCTCATTCTTCCCGTGTTATTTGTTTGTCCTTCAATACAGCCATAGCAATAGCACTTCTAGCGAAAGATGGCCCCTTGGTTGTAGTTTTTCTTTTGGTTTGTTCCACATTCTCCACAGTTTTATACTTACAATGCTTTCTAAGAATAAATTTCCCTGGGAAAGGGGAAGCTCTGAAAATCAACTCTCTCCAGAAAGGTGGACATTCTCGGAGTGTTTTTGAAAAAGTAATTAGGTGAGTCTCTGGCTGGGGACGGGGCAACCAAGAAGAAAGTTCACTGTGGAAGAACTGGCATTTTAAAACAGACAATAAAGTGTGTCACCGCTTCTTAGACACTAACTTTTTACATATTTATCTTTTGTGTTAAAAGAGGTATCTTCTGGCTGCAGCCTGTTGTTTTTTGTTGGTGTTGCTGTTGAAACATCATCATTTACAAAGCACTGTGACTTTAAGATGGTGAAGAGGAGAGGAGCTGGTGTATCTGAGCCAAAATAAAGAAGCTGGAAATTACTGTGGAAAGTACATTTGAAACTTTTGGACTTAAATTTTCCAGAGGATGTTAGGGTAGAAGGCTCAGATCCAGCCCCCAGAAGTTCCATTTCAGCTTGCAACATACTGGGCGAGGACTCTGGATGCCTGAATGGAGGTTCTGAGGGGAGGATCTGCCTCTCAGAAACTCCATTTCGCCCAGCAACATGCAGAACAAATGTTGCAGAGCCTTTGTAGTTGTTCGTAAGGGTGAACAACTGCTGTAGTGCTGCAAGATTCGTAGTTGGATCTTGGATTGTATTCATATTCTAATGCAGAAGATTCTGAAACTGAATATAAAGATAAAACCAGAAAGTTTTCTTTTGGGTTTAAAAGACAGAGGACCACTGGTTTGAAAGAGAGATCAAAGAAGCCATCTAGGTCAAAATTGAACATCCCTCTCTCAACCAGAGGGGAAGCAATACGACCTCATCTATCTCCAGTATACAACACAGTCTTTTCAACAGTTCCAAGAAGGTTCCACACCCATTTGCACCACTCATGTGACCATGATGACATAGATAAACCTCCAGGTCACCTTAACGTCTCACTAAAAGAATGCAAATGATCAACTCTCTGCAAGAAGTATAAATCCTTCTATTTCCCACCATCCAGTCAGAGCTGAAGAAGCTTCTTGGATGAGAAGCAAAAGCTGTTCAAAGAAAAATCAAAGAGTCCAATTGCCTCTTGGGGAAAAAACACCTTTAGGACTTTTGGCAGAAAATTTTAAAAAGATTTCATTCATTTCATTCATGAAGACCAATCTAGTTTTCTGCCAAAAAGACAGGGGATAATATGAGGACTGTTTTGAATATTTTTGAATATTTACAATATCATAATGAGAAACAGGCAGCTCTAATATTCTTAGATGAAGCAAAGGCCATTGACAATCTAAATTGGGCTATTATGCTTAAAGTACTGGAAATGGACTTTGGAAAGAAGCTCAAAGCTCTTTACATGTCACAGCAAGCAAAATTTGTTATTAATGGTGATTTAACTAATTCATGTGAAATTCAAAAGGGTATGAGACAAGAATGTCACTTGTCTCCTTTGTTGTTTAATTTGGTGTTGGAAGTTTTGAACAAAAAGATTAAGCAAGATGAGAAAATAACAGGGATAAGTATCAACAAGGAAGTTTATAAACTGAGTGCATTTGCTGATGATTTGGTTATATTCTTGCAAGGCCTCCAAAATAATATAGACTATTTGATGATGAAATTAAATAGGTTTGGGGCTCTAGCAGATTTTAAAATAAACTAACAGAAAATAACAGTGCTGATTAAGAATATGACCTCACAGGATTGTGACATATTGGTCAAAAAGTCTGCTTTTAGAATTGAGAAAAAGGTAAAATATGTGGAGGTTTATTGACAAACACAAATTCAAAACTATTTCAAAATAATTATGTGCCTCTCTGAAATGGTATTAAAAAGGACTGATGATGAAGAGATAAACTGCATTTATCACTATTTGGTAGAATTTCTGTAATTAACATGTCTTACCAAAGATGCTTTTTTTGTTTCAGATGTTACCACATTCGCAACTGATACTCCCTTTAAACAATGGCAGGGAAATATTTTGAAGTTTACATAGCAAGGGGGAAAAAAACCTGAAAGTACTGCAAGATGTTAAGGTAAGAAGGTGGATGGGTTTACCAGATTTGAAATTGTATTTTGATGCTTGTTGTTTCGCCTGGTGAAAAGAGTGGGTGAACCTTCAGAACAAGAAGCTACTTGATTTAGAAGGTTGTGAATTAAGATTTGGATAGCACGGTTATTTATGGTATGACAAGATTGGAGTAAATGCTTATTTTAACAATCACTTCGTTAGACGTGCCATTCTAAGAGTTTGGATTAAATATAAAATAAGGTTTTCTATGAGGATGCCCCCTTGGGTGTGTCTCCCTCCCCACTCAGGAAGCTCTTTTAGAAAACAAATTGTGCTGAAGTCAGACGGGTAGACTTATGGTAAAATAATATGTTTTAATTTTGGTGAGCCTATCCTCTAAGGAAGAGCTAGAATCAGAAGGACATGCCTCCTACTCGTTTACATACTGAAAGAAAGATTGAAAGAAATGTTTAAAAAGAGCTTTAGGTTTGACTCTGTTAAAAATGAAATAGAAATCGGAGACCACTTCCTGCCGCCGGAGGCGTCGGACGAGTCCTTGACTCGTCCGCTGCTTGTTTCTCCCTGACAGCCCCTTCGGGGGT
>JAPKID020005852.1:0-10915 GCA_026931265.2 Tropidonophis doriae | reverse complement strand
GGGGTGGATGGAGAGAGGGAAGGAGGGCCACCCGCTGCCGATTGGCTTCCCGCCGGAGGCTGAGCCACGCCGAGCTGTGACAACGCCGCGTGGGGAGGGATATACTGGGCGTATAAGACAACCCCCGATTTTCGGTTGACTTTTTTTTGTTTCAAAAGTCGTCTTATACGCCGGAAAATACGGTAAATGCATTTGCTTCTCAACTGCTTTGTATTTTAACTTTTGTATTATTTGCCAAATTTTGTATTTTCATTCTGTTCACCATCCAGTCTTATTTTTTGAGTTGAAAAACTGCATGAATTGGATAAATAATAAAATCTTTCCATCCAGATCTGGATGCCAGAGAACTTCTGAAAAAAAGATTCTGTCATGCATTCAGTTTTTCTTGTTTCCTCCTATGCTGGTTGTAGCAACCTCCAGACAAGGGTAACAACTCCCCGAGTCAATCCCCAATATCTTCAGCATATTGAATTTACCATCTTACATTCTAAACTAATGAACTATTTCAGCACCTTTTTGGTAATTAAATCATTACCAAATCATTAAATCATTGTCATTAAATCATAACAGGCAAACCCTGCAATATACCAAATTAGAAACTGTTTGGATTTTTATTTCCTCCATTATCACCTAACTGGGAATGCTAATATGTGTAGTGGTGAAGACATCAGGCTAGAAATTGGGAGATTGAATTATAGTTACACCTTAGGTATGAAAGTAGTTGGATGACCTTGTTCAGTCAGTTTCTCTCCGCCCTAGGAAGAAGGCAATAGCAAATCACTTCTTTAAAATATGCCAAGAAAACCTTAGGGATTTGCCAAGTCAGTTTCCAAGAATGGAACATAATTGAAAGGAAAAATAGTAACACCACAAAGAAATGAATGAATGGGAGATTACGTAATTCTACAGTGGGCCAAAAGCAATCTAGAAAGATATAATTATTGAATTATCTGGCAAATATAAAAAATGACCAGGAAAGATACATTCCCCAATCCATGTCTCAATGCAGGTAATCCATGAATTCTGTCCTAGCCTAGGGGTCCCCAACCCCTGGTCCGTGGGCCAGTGCCGGTTCATGGCTTGATAGTCACCGGGCCACAGAGGAGGGACGAGTGGGCAGCCCCCTGGGCAGAGTGCACACTGGGGTGGGAGAGAGCACAAGCGCGGCCGCTCGTGCTGTTGGGGGTCAAGAGGGGCGAGTGAGCTGACTCACACCCCCCCGCATACGCTGCCTGTTCCCCCTGCTCTCCCTTTACGCCGGTCGAGCCATGCCCACCAGTCTGCGGAATTTTCTTTAAAATGAAACCGGTCCTTGGTGCCAAAAAGGTTGGGGACCCCTGTCCTAGCTATTGATTTTGAATCCTGACTGAAAAGGATATGGTAATCCATTCCATCTAGGACAGTCTATAACTGTAGTTCCACCACATTATCAGGAATCAAAAAGGAAAGGTTGGCTGTAGCTGTCACAATTTGCTGGATCTGAAGAGAGACTTGTTTCAGGTTACACATAGCATCCACTTATACATTTTATGGCATCTTTTTGCTGGAAACAGCAACATTATTTTGCAAATTGTAGACATGTGACTGGAGGACATGTAACTGGTCATAAACTTTGGACACCTGGAATGCAGACACATGACCATTGGAGGGGGAAGCAATACTCATAAAATTTTATGGCTCATAAGTAGTTGTTTTTTTTAAAAAACTCCATTGTAACTTTTATTCATAATTTACTAGTTATATGTTTAATAGTTGAATGGGACTTGAATTCAGTTAAATAGGGATAGGACAGTGAAGTACAATTACAGTCAAATACAAGTTTACTCTCAGAATAACAGTGTTGGAAGGGGGGTCTTCTAGTCCAACTTCCTGTTCAATCAGGAAACCTATGCCATTTCAGACAATCTCTTCTTGAAAACTTCCAGTGTTGGAGCACCCACAACTTCTAGAGGCAAGTTGCTCCACTGATTAGTTGTTCTGTCATGAAATCTCTCCTAGTTGGATCTCTCCTTGATGAGTTTCCATCCATTGCTTCTTGTCCTGCCTTAAGTTGTTTTGGAGAATAGCTACTGGAACACTGCTGTCATATCCCCCAGTCCTTCTTTTCATTAAACTAGACATACACAATTTCTGCAACCAATTTGCTATGCTTTAACTTCAGTCCCCTAATAATCTTTATTACTTTCTGCACTTCTTCTAGAGTCTCAACATCTTTTTTATATTGTGGTGACCAAAATTGAATACAATATTCCAAGTGCAGTCTTATCAAGACATTATAAAATGATACCCTTCACATGATCTTGATCTCTCGGTTAATGTAACCTAGAACTCTTTATAGGCTGCAGAGAACAAAAGGTGAAAATATTCACTGTCTGATTTTCAAATCTTTCCATTCTTTTGTGCATTACAACTCCTCAGATTGCATCTTAAACTTTCTTAGCCTGGATTTTGGGTAGGCTGTGGGATTCTTTAAAAACAACAACCACACAGCCCTGATGTTTCTACAACTCTGGTCTTACCTCCTCTAATATGTGACGTTTGCATTTTAGCTATCAAATAACTGGTATTTAAAGAATTGTGTCTGAATTAATATGTATTAATGAAGGCCTTTTAAAAATAGACTAAAATAAAATATGCAAAAACTTACCACAATACAATTTTATGAAATTTAAACCATTTTATTGTGCATAATTTTCTCTTTAGAACTGTAAGGTTATCATACACTTTCTTGATGGTCACTGCACAAAAGCCAACCACCTTTGTTGCAGGAATGCTACAAAGGAGAAAACTGGCTTTGTTAATACAGCCTAGCTTCTTTCCTCAGAGAAATAGCCATCTGGGAGTCTATATTCCTACAAGACATTATAGAGGAAGTACTCAAAACTTACAGGATAAAAAAACCCTAACCCAACCCCCCCCTCCCAAAAGACAGATAATTGCACAATTTTTTTGCATCTGTTCATTCAGACAACACTTTACAAAATAATTTTTGAAGGGGTCACTGCTGTAAATAGATGGGGGATGCACCACCATTGTAAGGTTTGATTGGATTAAGGCTTCCATTGTCATCTTGGCATTCTGTTATTGTGAATTTATTTCATTGCATTTTTCAACACTGCAAATCTACACATTTATTTTTTTTCTAGGAATTGATAATTGCAACAGCATTTTGATTTTTTTTTTTGAACTGTCAGGTGCAATTGCAAGGAGCACATGATGAGCAACATCATGTTATTGAGCTGAATGGTATACAAATACAAACAACTGATGCTTTGGAAGTTAGCCTGATGAAGTTAACTTCTTGGTGGAATACTAATGTATTCTGTGGAAGTCTCTATTCTGGCAAGTTGATAAATCTAAAGGAGGGACATTGGATTTTATATTTTCTGTAAAGCGTTCACAAGAGAAAAATTCATTTTAAGGTCATTTATATTTTCTGGCATTTAATTTACACTCGAATAATATTCAGAAATGTCTTCAATACATTCCAGTCCTGTACTTCCACAATTATCTCTGAAGAGTGTGGAATGGAGAAGCGCAGGTCTCTGCTTCTTGGAAAGAGCCAAGCTAAGACTCTTCTGGGGACACAGCAAGTAACTGCTTCATCAGTTACTTTCCCATATCTCCCAGTTCCTGTACAGCAAATTTCATCTTCCATGATAGGTTTGTCAATAAAAAGGAGATTTTAGAAAAAGTATTTCCTCCTTGAAGAATCATGTTTACAAAGATGAAGTCAATAATTCAGACTGAAATTATGACCCCCAAATACACTGCCATTAATTCAGAATTAATTAAAATCTGATGAATGATGCGCCTGGGGTATCAGTGGAGAATTAAAACAATGCTGGCTCTGTGGCAGGAAGGGAAAGGAAGAATCCAATAGAATGAGTCAGTCAAATATCCAAACTCAGAATCCACTTGGGAGTTAAAATTCATCACTTTCTACTGCATGGAGCTGTGTGTCATCTGCGTCAGTCATGCTACTGGCCTGAGACTCATCTGTGCCAACTTTTGAAAAGAAAAATACACAAGAATAAGATTTATTTATATTATTTGCATATTTCACAAGCTAGAAGGATAGCATTCTATAATAGGAGGACTAGTTTTCCATTATACTTTTTATATCTTATTTACACATAGTTCCAACCCAGTTTTTGGAGAATTATAATCATGCATTTAAAATGTACCCCTTTCTTTCAAAGTCCAAATACTACATAATTCCCAAAAGTACGCGCAAAATCTTAGAACCTGAATTAATTGTGTTTGAGTGAGCTGCTCCAATTTGAATTCAGTCTACATACAGACCTTCAGGTTCAATTCTATAAAGCAGTTTTTCAAATAGTTTTGATACATGTAGTAATTAGACAAAGCATTTAGCATGATTTTCACCATAAAACATTTTTGTTATAAACTACACAATCAACCTGTAAAGCTGGTTAGATTCATAATCCCCACAATGTGAACATTGTGGTGGGGGAACTAATAGCTTACTTAAGACTACCTGGGTAGTTAACTTATTAGTTTTATTCCTTCCTTCTTTCACCTCCTTCCCCATTTAACTTCACAGCAGCATATTTAGAAAGTAGCATTAGATTTATATTGGAATTACTCTAAGCTTTTCTTTCCCTAAACCAAGACTCTGGATATTATATTACATCACATCAGAGAAGACAAATTTTAATTAGTATTTCTGGATTCATAGCTGATTTTGTAGTCCCTGTAATGTGCCGGGGAAGGAAGCCCAGCAACTATAGTTGTTGTCTTTTTATACCTCTTACGTGAAGTGAAAAAAATACAGCCTGGTAGTCACATATGATCTATCATCGCCTCTTTTGTACCACCAGAATCCCTCTTAAGTGGGTAAAACCAACCATTGCAAACTATTTTTATTTTCCATTTTTAAAGTCCAGTGTTTAAACAGCAAAAATTTTAAATTTAAATATTTGCAAACCTTAGGGTACCCATCTCATACTTTTAAACTCTTCAACTCTTTTTCCAAGCGAATCCTCATCAAGTCCACTTTTAAAATGCCCTCATCAGGCCACACAAAATCTTGTGCAGCTATCAGACTGACATAAGTTACATATCCCCATCTTAAATGATCATCTCCTAAATTTTAAAAAATGCCAATTTTTAAAGGATAAGTACTAGTGATTCTAACTTTGCCAAGCTTGGTGGTATTGTGCTAGAATATTGTGTATTATTTACTAAAGCCTTATGCAAAAACTTAAGATAGGAGTTCCTTTTAGAAGATTGATATTTCAGACAGCTCTGGTGCTGCTCTTATTTTATAGGTTCTTATTAAGCAATGATCAGATTGCTTTACTAGTCTGAAGTGCTATAATTTGCATGCCCAGCTACATAGCTGTATCCAGCTATGTAGCTATCCAGCAAAATTTGGCTGATCTCAAAAAGCTAAACAAAGATAGTCCTAGTGAAGAGAGGACCACAAAATACACCAGGGCAGTAGGCTAGACTGGAAAGTTAAAAAAAAAATCATTCCAATGGCAACCATTTCTGTAACATTCCCAAGATGACCTCATGGATACATCCATGAAATCAGCAAGAATTGAGCTTTATTCAAGGAACTTTAATTTTTATCATTTGCTTAAATGAGTATTTACAATTGTTTTAATTAAGAGAGGAAAGAGAAGAATAACAAGAAAAAGGATATTATAATATTCAAATTAATTTGCCTGCTATAGATAGGATGGGGACATTTAACGTTCAAAACTTCTTTTCAAAAAAATAAGGAAGCATTTTCAATTATTTCCAGTCATGAGATAGAATGACCATAAGAAACCTGCACAAAACTAGGGTCTATGGTATATAAAATAGCAGCAGTGATAAACTTCAGGATTGTTGCTATGACAGTTTTTTCAAATTACCCAAATAGAAGGTATCTCTTTACCTCAAGAGAAGAACAAATAAAATAGCCAATATAAAAAAACAACCTGACTCATAAGGACAGCATTCACTGATCTGTTCTTCTTGTGTTACAGGCTCTTCATCATCGGGTAGGTACCGCTTGTCAATGGCCTCTTTGATCTGGTTATTGGCGCCTTTTGGATCCAAGTCCATTGCCCAGGAAAAGTTCATCAGTGCAAGATGGGTCTGCCCCAACTTTTTATAAACCTAACCAAAAAAAAAGTATACTTAACTGGGTATGAATTTTTACTTCATATATTTTATATATGATAGTGCTCTCTGTAAGCAGTTTTTACTTACAGAATATCTGTCGTATCCTTACATGGCACTTATTCCCCTCAAAGATTATAAACAATAACAATTTTTAAAAAATCAAACACGCCAAAAATGGAGAAATTGCTATATCTAGTGAAGAATACATATACTATACACTGGTACTTAGCAATTGTCAATTCTGGATGAAGTTATACTCCCCACCAACCTACTAAAATAAGGAAGAACACAGTATACATTATATATGAGATTGTCTTTAAATATTAATCATAATTCACATTTAATTTGAAAATAGAGTTCTGCATTGCTTAGGGTTGAAGTAGGGAAAATATCTCACTAAAGTAGACAAGACGGGAACATCAAAATCATGAATGTTCAAACTATTTTTATCACAGGGTTATAGTAACAAAATCTGAAGTCTGAATATGCCTTTTTTCTTCCTATCTTTATTCTACAGAGAATTAGTGAATGTCCAAACTAAGATACTTTCTCAAATTCCATTCCTGCGTGGGCTGTGATTTACTTATTGATAAATGTCCTAATGTCCCTTGACTTGTTTTACAATAAAAAATTGTGGCTCTTTCTCCTCTTCTCCAAGATTATTTTCATAGATCACTATAGATCCTTGAACAACAGTACTGTGTTCTAGTCTATTTTTGGGTTCAATTTAAAACACAAAGATTTGTTTTTAAAAGTCTTTCCAACTTGAAAGAATTAGGCTGTCTCAAGAATTGCCCATTATGTGGTCTCAACTAAAAAATCAATGGTGTCAATTTTCCAAATAAACCTGACCTTCTACTCTTTTGTTTTGTAAAGCAATGCCATAGCAAGCCTATATAATCAGCCTGCACAACTAGATAGGCAGCGAAAATGCTGAACCATTCCCATACTTTCTCCACAACTGTACGTGGGACCGAGGTGATTTCAAAGTCAGGTGGTGAACTGATTGCTAGCCACAGTCGGCAGTACTGCTGAAACACAGTACGGTACATTTGGTGAACATTATATAACATTATTATCAGCATTAATCTTTTATGTTTTTGCAGCAATCATTCAGAAAATAATACTCAAAATTGTTTTTACCTTTCCTATCAAAAAGTAAACAAGAGACTCTTTGGGAACAATTTGCTTCAGTTCTTCAAGTTCTTGCAAAGCATACTAAAAGGAAGAAAAAAACCCTGAGTAGCTTTTTCAAGGGGTTGCAGTAATATAATTTAAATATAAGCATCAATGAAAAGGTCTATTTCAGTGATGGTGAACCCTTTTCACCTTGGGTGCCAAAAGCACAAGTGCACATGCTATTGCACGCACTCATGTGCCCAACTTCATAACAATGCCCCCCTGACCCTTGTCCTCTGCGCATGCGCACATGACTACCATCACCCCACTGCCCCGTGCACAGCTTTCTTGGAGCTGGGGAGGGCGAAAACAGCCTCCCCACTCTCCAGAGGCCAGAAACAGCCCATTTTCTCACTTCTGGTTTGCATGTTGGGCCTTTTTTCTCCCCTCCGCCTCTGGAGGCCGAAAAATGGCAGAAAATGAAGGCCGAAATCAGGTGGCCACACACCATAGGTTCGCCATTATGGATCTATACAATAGTCATGATTCACTTAATGACTGATGATACACTTAATGACTGATGATTCGCTTAATGACCAATGAGAAAATGAGATCGTAAGCTCACCACAGTAATGTGATTTTTTGCTTAAGAATAGCAGTGCTTAGTGATGGAGTTGCCCGTTCCAATTGTACTTGCTAAGTGAATGAGGCTACCTGTACAATTTGGTTACAATGGACCTAGAAAACCAAGAGTCCACTGTTCAAAATTTGATATATAATAATGGATGAAGGAATTCAGGAAATTCTTGAATAGAAGATATATTCCATTTCTCTATTATTTAAGTAAATATAGAAGAAGTTGTAAAAATGTTCAAAAAATGAAGTGGCAACAAGAAGAAAGTCATGAGAATTATAACTAAGATAGAATTAATGAACTGCTGGAAAAGTTTCAGATGCTTGGTCAGGTGACTAAAATCCTAATAGAATTTTTTTTAAAATTCATTATATTATATTTTGATTGCAGGGATTTAAAATGATTCCTATGAAATTACTTTTTATTTAGGATCGTTATAGTAGTATTCTCTTTCTCAAATTAGGAATAATGTTTAATCATAAATCAATATATTAAGCAAAGCTCCTTCTGACAGAACAAGTAGCTCTCCTGGAGCAGTGAAACAAAAAATTTAATCACCAGCAGAGAAAGTGTTCTTACAGTTCTCAAAATCTAAGGCTGCAAAGAATGTTCTGTGGAATAAATCTTACTAAATTATGTGAAATATATTTATCATTGTTCTGTATGCATTTTACAATTGCCTTAAATGTTTATGGCTAGTATTCAGTTTTCCCAAAGAAAAAAAATAGTTGCTTTCCGAAAAACCTCAAGTATAGTTCCCTTCAAAATCATTACTCACTTTGTATTTCTCATTTGCAAATAATACTGAGGCTCTGTGGAATTTGCAGAGGGGGTTCTTGGGATCAATGTTAATGGCTTTGTTCAGTGTATCCAAAGCTTTCTCAGATTTCTTCAGAGCATGCTGAACCTGGGAAAAAAAGGAATGTCATTTTATATTTATATGTATGTACATACGTACATATGCACCTACACGCGCGTGCGCACTCACACATGCACACACACACACACACACACACAACCCCATGCTGGTCATTGTTCACATTATAGATCAAACCTGTATTAGATATGATTTACTTACAACTCCAATGTGGCACAACAAGACAGAACTCTGAGGATTAATTTGAAGTGCTTTTTGGAAATGCATTTCTGCAAGGCTGAATTTCTCTTGCTTGTAGTAAATCATCCCCAATCCATACCTAGCATTGAAAACAAAAACAAAGAACATCAAAAACCAACAATGTATATAATATTACTACTAAAGATCAAAGAGAAAAACTTAGATTTCTAGACAAATTGACTTATGTTAACATTTAGGAGAGCTTTAATGAAAAATAAATTGTCACGGCAAAATTTTAAATACAAAACAAGAATGCAATATGAACTCTATGAGGATAGTAGTGATACACAACATCCATAAACCAATACGTCAATTAAAAATACAAGTATCATAGAGACCTATAATTTTCTAGACTTCAGGAGACTTTTTCTCTTCATCACAAGTTACTTTTTTCCTGTTTATGCAATAATGCTGTCACAAGCAATATTATAAATACAGCACATGTAACGCCAAACTTTCTTTTTTTTTTAAATTAGAAAAAAAAAATCAGGAGGGACTGCATGCCTTATAATCAAAAAGGGAATATTTATGTTGACAGCAGCAAGAATCTTATATGCATAAAAATGAAAAGACACATTAATTCCTACAATGGAGGAGTGAATGATAATGGGGATCAAATTGGTGAACATGGCAAAACTCTTTTAATTAAAAAGAATTTAGAATTCATCATAATTTATCTAATTTTGTTTCCAATTGGAAACTGCTTTTGGACTTCTTGCTTGAAACTGAAAAAAATGAAAATTTGATTTTAGGTTTTGATGTTAGAAATATTTTGTTATTATAAAAATGACCTGAAATGTGAAATGTAAAGCAAAAGATTGAGGACAACCTTTTTGTGTGTATATATGTTTTACTGCACTGAAAAAAATCTGAAGTTCCCACTTTTTCTCTTTCTTTGCAATCTGCTCTTAGTTTTCTAACTTTTGTTTTTCTGTATGTTTATTTTATTATGAAACTTAATAAAATTGTATTCAAAAAAGGAATTTTGAAGATGTAGATATATCTTAATAAGATAGTAAAATATGGGGTATGTAACACAATTATTTGAATGAAGAAGTTGAAAGGACATTTATCACATTTACAAATAACACAAAACAGGGAGGTGTGGGTAATATTTCCAAAGTATAAAAGGAAGTATTTTCAAGAAAATCTAGGCAGCCTTGAGTAGTGCAGTAAAATTAATAGAAGAATTTAAAGGAAGTTCTACATTTGGATTGGAAAACTGAGAGGCACAAATACAGAATAGGGGAACAATAATGCACATGGAAAGGATTTAGATACCCTTGCTGGAAACTAGGATATCTAAATAGCTAGAAAAACAAGCTAGAAAAACAAATACCATCTTAAGGTGTCTTAGAATTCTGCTTCTGTTATACAAACAAAGAGGATTGAAACACTGCTTAAATTCTGGAATAGCTAGATAATATTTGGAAAAGACTCAGGCAAGTTCTTCCCTGTTTATTGGGGTATAAGAGGGAGGGAAATAAAACATAATCAGGCTTGTGAAATTCATGTTAGCCCTTTGGGGCAGATCAGATCAGGAAACAGCTCTATAGAAAGTGTTCATTATGTATTTTTTAACGTAAAAAGCTTTTACGTAAAAAGCTGTAATAACAGAAGCTCTATATACATATATTAATATACTACTTTTCTCTTCACAAATTAAGCCCTTATTTTTTGATATCATCAGGGTGTCAAAATGTCCAAGTTTATATATGAAATGTACCTCTAGCAGCATAATTAAGAAATTACTTCTTACATTAGAAGATAATAAAATGCAACTGCAATATTATTTACGTATCACCCCTAATTCTTACTGATGGCGCTCAGTCTCAATAAACTCTGAGATGGAGAGACTTCGCTTCCTGCCGCCGGAGGCGTCGGACGAGTCTTTTGACTCGTCC
>JAPKID020005851.1:0-10915 GCA_026931265.2 Tropidonophis doriae | reverse complement strand
AGCGGAGCTGAGTTAACCCTTGCATGGACACTCATCGCTGTGCACCTAGAAGGACCCTTCAGGTAAGACAATGGTCATTTCCAGTGGCTGCTGTATGCATGCAAATCTTCATTCACAAAACGAAGAAACCAAGGGTCATTGCTATCTGAGTAAAAGATGAGGAAGTTGCGCAACAGGAAAATTATTGATTGCTTGTAGAAGGGCCTTCCAGTTACTTCTGTGTAATCAATCTGTAGTTCAGGGGTACAGGTAGTCCTCGACTTATAACAAACAGTTTAAAGTTATAATGGCACTGAAAAAAAAGTGATTTATGACCATTTTTCCCTATTATGACTTTTGCAACATCTCCGTGCTCATGCTTGGCAACTGGTTCATATTTATGGTCTTTGCTGTGCCCCAAGGTCCTGTGATAATCTTTTGCGACCCTCTCACAAACAAAATCAATGGGGAAGCTAGGTTCACTTATCAACCGGGCTGCTAACTTATCAACTGCAGTGATTCACTTAACAATTGTGGCAATAAAAATAGTAAAATGGGGCAAAACTCACATAACAAATGTCTCACTTAACAATGGCAATTTTGGGTTCAGTTGTGGTCGTAAATCAAGGACTCTCTGTAGTCGGATTAGGGCTAATTGTGATTGCTGTAATCCTGGTATTAGAATGCATGATTGCCAGATATTGTCAGATTACAATTCCCGGTGGGTGTGCATCAAAGCAGCCAATAGTGCAAGGTCTTTGAAGGTGAAATTCAGCACCAGTTCAGAATTAGTTTAGCACTTTGTACATGCACAGTCTTTTGGTTTAATCTGTTTCCAGCCAGCAATTTTTCAACATCTCTTTTACTCAGATTTTATGAAGGTTTGGTGGATGGATACATGCAGTTATATTGAACATGTTTAGTCATTGTTCATGAATAGTACCATTCAAGTTGCTAATGGAATTCGTTTTTAGTTACAGGCCAATAGTAGATTACATTGACACGCAGTTTGAAAATTATTTACAAGAAGAGCTAAAAATCCGGCGTTCCCTCTTTAACTATCATGATACGAGAATCCACGTCTGCCTTTATTTTATCACCCCAACCGGCCATTCATTGAAGTCCTTGGATCTGGTGACCATGAAAAAACTGGATAGCAAAGTAAGTATCTCCACATCATCACAATAAGTATTGGCTCTTATTTTTTTCTACCTGTCTTCTTTCTTACTTATTATCAATCTTAATAATGCGTTTGGTCGGGAGTTTTCCTTCAGTCATCTGAAAGCATAAATGAATGCCAGATAATTTCAACAAAAACCCTAACTTTTCTCTTTATCAAAAGATCTTCCTTCCTAAGGAAGGAAGACAAATTGCATAAACACACTCTACCCAGTCTCCACTTTATAGGAATTATTTTAACCAAACTGTTGGCTGGTTTTCCATTACATTTCACAATTCAAAAATGATGATACAGCTTCAGCATTACAAGCTGCATCATACCGAGATGTGAACAAAAGAAAGTGAGGGTGATTGTATGTGGAGATGAGTCATTATTGCTGTCCTTAGAACATTTTAACAGCTGGGTGGAAAACAGAGCACTGGATGAGTAGCAGAGAGATAAAGCCCAGGATTCAGGTTCTATGAGTTGCAGATGTTGTGATGTCGAAGCCAATAGGATATAAAACATTGCTGTGGGTGCATCTGAAGCAGCAGCCATTTTGTGATGTGGCAGTCAATCATAGGGCCTCCTCAGAACACTGGCAATTGCCAATTGTTCCCATGCTGCCTGAGTTCAGGGAACCTAGCTGACAAGTAGTCATTTAATTTATTACATGGTGATCAAAGAGCCGATCTGAAGTTCATGCTGTGAGGAGAACTGGAGGCACAGTACAAAGGTTGTTGATGCAAAGAGGTTCGTGTGCACAAACACAAAAAAAAAAGAATTACAATGCTCATCCCAGTGAGTGACCTTTTAAAAGGTAAAAGAAACAAACCAAAAAAACAGAGCTATTTCTAAATAGCAGCATCAGCATCTAATCTTCTGGGAAATGCTGATGAAATTCCCCATGCAAGGATAGTGAAGGCAAACCGTTTGGCCTTGCCAGATCAAACATTTTAAAAAACATGCTCACCTTGATTCTGCTGGCATGTCACACACCAACACACATGGATGGGACAAAAGAGAAACAATAACAAAGAGTAATAGATTATATACATTTAGTATTTAATAAGTAAATAGATAATTGTAAACGTTATTTGAAATTCCCATCTGAGGATCTGAGCTCAGGAATGGCAGACAACCTAGACACTGGAAAATGCTCTTGCATGGCCTTGTTGTCTCTAAAAAGAGCGGAAAAGTACTCCCTGTTCTCAGGTGATTTTCAGAGACTCCAAAAGGTAGGCGAGAATAGAGTCCTCTTGTGCAACTTTCAGAGGGAGGCCTGACATGTCACCAAAAACGGCATGCAGTGTTGCTGGTGACACACGTGTCATGGTTCCATCATCACTGTCCTAGGACAACAAGATACAGGTTTCAATAATCCAGCCAATAAATGTTAGCAAAGAGGTGAACAAGCTCCTCTTTGCTGTCATCTAGTGGTCTGGATTTTAAGCATGCTGGATACGTAGATATTGACCAGCGTATTTGTATGTGATTGTAGCTTTCTGGACATGATTATTTCCTTAGCCTTGGAGAGATTTGACGTACATAGTATGGGATCAGGCATAAATCAGTCTGACTAACAGTGGAAATGGTAGTAATTGAAAATTTTCATATACTATGAGATTCTCCTGTCACTTGGTAAGCATTAACAACTTTGAAGTTCAATTCAGGTTATAAAACTTCTAGATATTTTAGCAGATTTTCTGCTGAAGAGAAGAAGAGCACAATCTTAATCCTTGTTTTGCTTAATCCTGACATGGATTACAGAGGAGAATCGTGTAAACCTCATTCTCATGGATGTAATAGGCCCCAAGACCTGTCTCTAGGTGAACCTTGGGTTGTTTTTTTGGTTTATCTTCTTTTTTTCCTGTGCTTTAATCCTGGGGGCTGGCCCTAAAGAGTCCCAGGTAGAGAAGGATGTGGGTTTAAATAATTGATCCTGCATTAAAACAACAGATCAGGAATGAGGGGGGTAACTGGGGATGTAAACCTCTACCACAAAACTTCTATTATATTTGGCTCTTCCTTATTTCTGCCCAGATCAAGCAGTGTGGATACTCCCCAAATAATAAACTCTTTTCTTCTTATTATTATTATTTTGAATTTGGTCTCTTTGACGAATCTACAATGGTAGACAACTCTACAATGGTAGATGAATCTACAATGGTAGACAAGAAATAAAGAAAGTTATGGAAAAGATTGAAAAATGAAAATATTTAACATTTAAGTATGAATTTCTTTTCTACTTAATTTCTTTTTCTTGCCCTGATGCTTTCCTCTTCTGAGACACATGGGATTTAGATATGACATGTACTGGCTAGAGATCAAACATCTTCTCAGCAAAGATTTATATTTTATTAAGCATCTGACATTGTGTTCCAACGCTCAACAGTTCAGCAGAATCAGCAGAATGATGTCAAACTTTAGTAGACTGTCTGGATTTTCTATGATATTAAGGAATCTTGTTCAGAAGTGTGACTTCATCAGTGGGTGACCTTTTTACCCCCAGCCCGCTCTTCCATTGTGCATTTGTGTGCAGCTGAACTCATAACCAAACTAGCTGCTGCCTCCTGTATCTAATTACTTCCAGGCAGCCAAAAACTCATCTTCAAAGCTGAATTCCTCAGTTAAATAATAGGTGGTTGGAATTGCAATTGAAACAAATTGGTCAAACTGGAACTGATCCACCTCTAGCAGTTCATAAGGAATAAGAGAACCTTAGCAGAAATCAACCTTCCCTGCTTTGCTGTTCAAATGGAACTCATGTATATATAGAACAGTAAAGTACAGTGCCAAATACTTGCCTCTTTAGAAGGATTTTTGTGACTGACTCTTGTTAAATGAGAATCAAAAGGTGTGCATCTTTATTCTAGCTCCAGGCTTGGTTTTTCCTTGTGATATTTCCAGAGCTCAGGATTTAAACTCTAAACTCAAGAAATAGTACTGGAAGATAAAGCTGAAAAGACTACAAGATGCTATGAGACTTCAAATGGATGTATATTTAAGAGTAGTGAATTTCCTAAGAGATCTCCAGCAAATTGTGTGATAAAAATTTACCTAGTTTGCTCTGATGTTTTTTTTAGAGTAGCTGAGTTGGATCTGAAACCAAACATCACCTTGCTCTATAGCAAATTGATATTTGATAAAAGTAACTCCAGAACTTCTGCAGATTCACATGATTTATTTATATATAGTTTTTTGTATTCTAGCCAATTTCCTCACTGTAGAAAGAAGAAGAACAAAATATGGGTGTCTTTGTTAAAGACAAGCAGTATGATCCAGCTATTAAAAGTATTTATATTATTTTGGAGACAAATATTATTTTTTAGTACATTAACCAGAACATAAAGTCTGGGTCATGAAAAGTAATTCTTCCCTGCTTTTATTCTGTGTTGAGATCTCCATGTCCAATTCTGGGCACCACAGTTCCCAAAAGACAATATCAGATTGGGAGAAGTTCAGAAGAGCGCGATCAAACTAGTGAAGGGGCTGAAAAAAACAAGCCCTAAGACGAATGGTTAAAAAAATCTTGATTATATTTGGTCTACAGAAAAGAGGAGACATATGTTAGCAGTCTTCAAATATTTTGAAGGCTATCAGGTAGAAAAAGAAGTGAAATTCCTCCTCATTGCCTCGGAGAGCACTATCACAATCAGAGGGTTAAAACTACAGGGAAGGTAGCTTAATTAGATACTTATTTTTCGGAATATAAGATGCACTGGAGTATAAGACACACAAAGGTTTTGAAGAGGCACATTTTTTAAAAAATAATTTTTTTTGCACTCTGCAAACTTCCCCAAAACAACCCGTTTTCTGCAAAAACAGGCCCATTTTTTTCCCCAAAAAGAGGCTTGTAGAGTGCTTAGGAGGGAGGGGATGAGCAAAAAGTGGCACATTTTTCATGAAAACGGGCCCGGTTTTTTGTCAAAAAAGGGGCATGGATAGCCTTTAGGAGGCTTATAGAGTGCTCCTGGGGGCTGGGGGGGGGGATGGTCCATTTTTTTGCTCATTTCTGCCCTTCCCAGCCCCCAAGAGCTCTCTAAAAGCCTCCTAAAAGCTATGCACAGCCATTTTAGTGAAGGGGCAGGGTTTCAGGAGGCAAAAAATGCTGTGTTCAGTGTATAAGATACACCCAGATTTTCCGCCTTTTTTTTTTTTTGAGGGAAAAAGGTACGTCTTATACTCCAAAAAATACGGTAACTTCATGACTATATGAATTGTCAACTGATGGAACAAGCTGCTTTTACAGTATGTCATGAGTTCCTCTTTACCAGAGATCTTCAAAACGCCTTTGGATGATCACATGTCAGAAATACTGAGGTTGAGAAATACTGTTCTAGTAGATCCTGCACTGGGGAAGGAGTTTATTTATTTGTATATGCAACCTGTTGCCCTTCCAATTCGTAGCAACTCTTGATTGCTTACAATTAAAAGTAAAGGAAAAAAAAAGCAAAACACAAAAGAATCATGAACAGCTTCAGAACGAAAATATAACCAAATAAAACAAGCCAGCAGAGGCTCACCCTTCTTGCTGCTCCAAAATGTGGGAGAAGAGCCAGGTCTTTAATAGTTTCCTGTATGTCATGAGGATTTGGACTGATCTGCATCTCTGGAGGGATGTAATTCTAGAGGGTAAGAGCCACAACAGAGGAATTGAATTAGGTGACCTCTATGATCTTCCAACTCTTATGATTCTGGGCACCCATCCATTGGAATTTGCTGGAGATCTTTGTGTTTTTGTTTCTGTAGCCATTAGGAAAGTGATTTTCACTGTTGTGTATGTGGCCAGGTGTTCAATTTGGAGCTTAATTTCAGTGAAGTGGTGCAATTCTTTTTATAAGGCTGCTTTTAGACTTCCTGCTGGTAGATTTTTTTTTTGGCACACACAAACATTTTTCTCACTTAAAAGGATAAAAGCTAAACATACCCGTTTTGTAAAACTAATTGGGAAGCCAATGAATGAAAAGTCAACCAATTTCCTATAAGGAGTGTTAACACGTTTATTGGTTGCCAACTGTTTCCAAATTCTATTACTTCATACAGCTCTCCAGGATGTTAAAGGCAAAAGCTGAGATGTGAAATGCCATATGCAGGAAAACAGTTTTGCTTTTCTTGGATCTTCCTCTGCAGTCAGGAAGTTCTCCATGGTGGTCAATATATACTACAAGATATCTGGCAGGTATCTGAAAATAATCTCATGCCATATGTGCATGCTGCCTATATGAAGAGGTTGGATCTACAGGCATTACTTTCTTGGGGTTCAAATTACCTACACATCACATATGTAACTTCTCTGATTGAAAGTTGAGTTGGAGTCAAAAGTCAGAGGAACTGGACTACAGTTTTGTCCTCCTCTTCCATTTTACTTTCTCCTCACCTCAAGTCCTCAATGATGTACAGAGAGTCCTTGTCATATGACCACAATTTTGGTCACTAAGTGATATCATCATTTGACCAGGCCTGATTTTAAGACCATTTTATTGTGGTCATTACATGAATCACATGGCCATTAAATCCAGCTGCCCCCCCCCCTTGACTTTGCTCATCAAAAGCTGTCGGAACGTTGCAAATCATGACTGTGCGGCTGTAGGCCATTGTAACTGATCTTAAATGAAAATTGGTTGCCAAGTATCCAAATTATAATTGTGATGGTAGGAGATGTACAACAGTCATAATATCTAGAACAGGTTGAAAATAACTTCTTCCAGTGCCATTGCAACTCAGAATCGTCATTAAATGAATGTTTGTAAATTCAGGACCGCATATAGAGATTATTTTCTCTATATCTGGTTTTGTGGGACCAGTTGGATATATCATTATACAGCATGTATAATGATATATAATGCAGCATGGGGCTATCTGAAACCTGGCGGGAATTGTGTTTTCATTCAGCGAATCATTGGAGCTGAAGATACCGTGTGTCCCTCAAAATAAGACCGGATCTTATGTTAATTTTTGCTCCAACAGACACATTATGACTTATTTTCTGGTTAGGGCTTATTTTGGGGCAAATATATTACTAAATGCCTCCATCTGCTGACCATCTTAACAGGGGTTTATTTTGGGGGTAGGGCTTATATTAGGAGCATCCTGGAAAAAATCGTGTTTGGGCTTATTTTCCAGTTGGGTCTTATTTTCAGGGAAACAGTGTATTAGCATTAACACTTAGTGAAAAAACAAGACTGAAAGGAATATTCTTCTTAACCTTCCACCTCAGTTTTTGGCTTTACCTTTTCAAGGAGACCAGTGGTTTTCCAAGCATCATTGAAAAATGATGACTTAGCATCCAGGCAGATTTCCACCCACCTTATCATTATCCGAAATGACAGCAGGAAAGAGGAGCCAAAACAGTGTCATATCCAAGGGAAAGGGAAGAAAGAGCTAATATAGGGGAGCATGAACAGTACCCATCTGTCTAGGCACTAGGGTATGATGCCAAAAAGACTCTGAGACTCTCTCAAGGAATTCTTGCATCCCTTCTGATCCAGCAAATGTAGGAAAGAGGAGCCTTCGCAGCCCTACACAGTCCTTGAAGGAGATGGGCAATCTAGAAACATGAAAAATGAATGAATGAATCAATGAATGAAAACTGTGTTTACTGCCAAAGAAAATTATGGAAAGGTTGAGCCCTGCATCCATCAATAAAGTGGTGGCTGATCTTGCAAAGACCCAGGTGAGAAGAGAGGTAAAAGCAACAGAACCGAAAGCCCTATCAATTGTGGAGCTGACCGTTGACAAAGGAACCACAGCAGAAGGATGAAAGAGCCATATGTGGCTCCAGAGCCGCAGGTTGCTGACCCCTGTATTAGGCTGCAGCCCTATTAATAGATTACATCAACCAGTTGGAGCCAGAAGAACTCATTGGAGCTCAGTCAGTTCATTCAATT
This sequence comes from Tropidonophis doriae, assembly GCA_026931265.2. Classification (NCBI taxonomy): domain Eukaryota; kingdom Metazoa; phylum Chordata; class Lepidosauria; order Squamata; family Natricidae; genus Tropidonophis; species Tropidonophis doriae. The sequence goes on along the minus strand of JAPKID020005851.1, from coordinate 2,887 downwards.
CCAAAGAGCTGTTAATTTGAGGAGTTCTTAATTTTCATAGGTCATTACCATTTCATCACCATCTTCCTGTTGTTCAAGTCCTGCAGTTTCATGAACAAGAAATATCTTGTCAAAAATTATGGCAATCGCCCAAAATATTATATTTCTTGAAGTAGCCATAGGACTTATGTCAAAGATAATTGAAGAACTGGCTTGCGCTGCTTAAGGATCAAGGAAAATGGATATGTATTCCATTTTGATATCAGATTTGTAAATATGAATCTTAGGGATGGGTTAGATGTTGCTAAAATGAAAGATATTAATTAATTATATGTTAATACATCATACTGAGCAAATCCAAAAACATTCTGCAGATCCAGGCATGCAAGTAGATTAAACTTTACGATAAAATGTATTTAATCAGTTGCAGAGCATTTTTACAGGAGTTTTATTTTGTATTGTTGCTCTGTTTGAGGATCAGTTAATGAAGGTGTCCTGTAGATTTTATGCAACTATAGCTCCTGTCATACTGGACTTTTGACCATGCCAATTATGGCTGCTGGAAGCTCCAGGCCAGAGCATCTGAAGGGATTTGGTTTGGCATGAACTTGACATTTATTGTGATTACAAGTGCTACTTTCCACTTTCGATTCAGTTGAGTGTGTATGTGGTGGTCAAAGGGGCGGCATGATTTCACCAAGCTTTGATTGAAACATCCCTTTGAAGAGGTATCCTAGATTGCAATGTCACTTCCTTTGGAGGGGTCCAAAGACATCTGGAGGCAAACAAAAGAAACTTTCTGTCTGCGTTCAGCGACCTGTCTCCAATATCCAGATTGAAACATCCCACTTTTTGCTTGGGAGAGCAGCTTACTATTTTGGGTCAAGATGCATCCTGGTGGGGCAGTCTGGATCAAGGTAGGGCAAGATCACTCAGCAAAAGGCACAGTCGGGCAATTGTCTTCTTCAGCGCTGAAAAAGACAACACTTGACTTGACCAGCGTTTCCCAACCTCAGAGCAACTCTTAGAACTCTAGACTGAATGAAACAAGTTGCTTGTTTATCAGAATAAGGAACTATTTCTCCAGAGTGGACAATGTTCTTTTTAAAAGCCTTATTTACTTGCTTCATAATCTGTGCATTTTTGCACCTGTCCCTTCCTTTGATGTGCCAACAAAAGCAATTAATATTCAGCAGCGGAGGATGACATTTTTTTGGGGTCAGCCTGTGTTGCTGAATGTTTTTTAAGAACACATGTTTTTTTTATCAAATCTCATGCATTCCTCATATTTTCCCTGAACTGGAAAAACAACAACAACCCTAAAATGACATAACTTTCAAAAGAGAATAGGAGAGCTATAACTTAAAATACATTTATATATAACTATTTAATTCACACCTATATTGTTAAGTTAAATTTATTTTGTGTTATGAAGAATTGTGAAAAAGTATAGAATTAATTTGCTTCAGAAATCATCCAGCTCTAACCTCTTCACTTGTTTGTTTGTTTATTTATTTCAACTATGATTTGTATTTCTTGATTTTGGAGATGTTTATTAGTATGGTCCTTTTTATTTATATTTGCTATTTTATACTCTTGCTTTTATCTATTATGCCCTGCCCAAAGTTGCCTGGGGTGAGATGGGCTTCTATATAAATTTGACAAATAATCGAACAAATAAATGTTATATTAAGTTTTCCTACCCTGTCTACTAGCACAACAACAAACAAATCCTTTACAAGTATTTACAAACAGACAGTTATATATTTTCCCAGTCATTGTTTCTGTTAGATAAACATAAATAATAAACAGGGAATAAAAGAATAAACATCACTATTCTTCATCACTTGATTTCCAGTTCTTTTATATCTTGTTAGCCCTTCTCTGAACTTGTTCCAGTTTGTTTATATCTGTTTACATTAATCTTTTAGCCACTGTCATTTAATGTTTAATTCTGCCTGCATTTCTAGCTAGCATGAATCTATTCTGTAGGTAATTCATGACTGATTACAAGAAAGCTCAGTTTTTAGTTATTTCTTGTTTTTTCACTGCTCTCTAGGTGAACATCATTCCCATCATTGCCAAGGCTGACACTATTTCCAAGAGTGAATTGCACAAGTTTAAGATTAAGATCATGAGCGAACTGGTCAGTAACGGAGTACAGATTTATCAGTTCCCTATTGATGATGATGCTGTATCTGAGATTAACTCTGTGATGAATGTAAGTAACATGTTCTTCTATAGACTTTCTATGCTTCTGTATTTATAGCAGTGACCCTGAGAAATTGTATGTTGTGTTAGCTGGTGAATGCCATTATAATAGTGTTTATTCCTACCATTTCTCAAATGGATGTGCAAGAAAACAGTGGCATTCTCTCTGTCTGGAGTGGTTGCCATTTAAGACAATCCAGTGATTTGGTATGGAATATAATCCTTCTTCCTTGATACATCTCATGTTCAATGTATGTTTGGAATGGAAAAGGAATTTGTAATACAGTCTGGAAAGTCGCTATAAAATCCTTCATATTCTTGGATACATTTTAGATTGAGAATATTGAAATATTTTTGGCACATATTATGTTACAGCAAAATATCAATCAGATTGATGAATGTAACTACCGTATTTTTCAGAGTATAAGATGCACCGGAGTATAAGATTCGCTCAGATTTTTTTTTTTTTGTTAGAAAGTTTTATTGGTTTTTACAAGTTTTATATAAGGAAAAGGGGTAAGTAAGGTACAATGTGATATTTTGAGGGCATCCAGAACGGAGGTGCTGACCACCTCCAGAGGTTCACATAAATATAAAGTTTACATTAACATAGTAATATTGGTGTAGAGTTCTCCTTATACAATTCATATATATAATGCAATCGATCACTTGTTTCTTAAACATCTATCGGACAAGG
>JAPKID020005850.1:0-10916 GCA_026931265.2 Tropidonophis doriae | reverse complement strand
TCTTTGAAGAGCTAAGCTTCAAAGAAAAACCAGAAAGTCCAGTTGCCTCTTGAAAAAGCACCTTTGGGACAACCATGACCTGGATGATTGAGAATCTTCATAGATGTATTGTAGGCTGGAAAGTCAATTCAAAATACTGCTCAGTCTCTAGGAACAACCTTATTCATCAGCAATTTTTAAAATATGGGGAAAAAACCAGCATTTATCATATTGGCATCCCCAAAATGTAGCACTGCAAAACTGGAATGCCAGTCTGGAATTTTGTAGCACAAACAGGCCAGACCTGTTAATGGAACAAATTAATGGAACAAATCTGACAACAGGACTTAGAATAAGTATAAAACAATAACAGAGCATGTTAACCTCTCAGGACATTCTACTACAGGTGAATGCTCACGAATGCTTATGAAACATGTTCATCTTAAAAACTGCTTGCAGATTCTTTTTGATTTTTGGCTAGCATACAGCCTCCTATAACTTCTATCAAATTACAGTATAATTCATGGGGAAAAATAATATGAACTATACATAAATGTTTCCATAATTTTAGGCATGCATTCTAGCAACAAAACCATGTGTCTGTTTTTCATCTTTGTTCTCACCTGTCATCAAATACTAGCTTTGCTCTTCGGGACTTTGAACTATCGGAACTTGTGGTGGAGGCAGAAGGACAATTAGAAGAATTACTTAAAACCTTTTCCTTGGGGAAAAAAAAGAGTACAGTTAATTAAAACACTGTTTTGAAGACATTAATTGCCAAGTTCAGGTTTGCCACAAATCTAACTTGACAAGCAAATGTGTTAACCTTAATAATAAATTCAAAACAGAAAACAGGTGAGATTTTAATAATAACAGTATTATTATTTGCATGAAGATTGTTAATACAATAATTATTTGGCATCATTTAATACTTGAATTATAAAGCTTTGTTGTGTCTGTAATGTATACTAACTTACACTGAGCTAGGCTATGCAGCAAATATTTGACAAAAATAGGCTTCATCCCATTTAACTGTTTTTTCCCCAACAGAGCTTTTCATCTCAAAAATAGGAGAATTTGCAAAATGGACAAAATCATATTCTGCATGCTTGAATTTATTTAATGGCATGTTTGATTGGGGGAGAGGGAATGAATGGCTATCAATATGTTTGGCCACATCTGTATGTCCTTGAATAAATATTTAACTATTTCCCTACTGTGAAAATATAAGCTTATTTATGAATGTCAACAGTAATTGTGATCATGTCCATTAGCTAAGCTCTCAATATTATCGACACAAACCTGATCTGCTCCCCAACACCTTAAACTCACCTCAAACATCTTCAGGGAAGAAAGAAGTCTTTGGATATTTACCCATTTAGGGACTCAAATGATGCAATGTTCCAAATTACAGGGGCAACTATGTAAGTACTTCTGGTATTAGGAAGAGGATTAGTGGCAGGCCTGAGTTTTAGTGCAGGACATTTTTTAAAATAAAGTTTATATATTTATTCACACAAGATTTAAAGACCCTCAAAACAAGCTATAATCACTAATTGAAAGTGGTTTTTTACCTTTGTTTCTTTAGTGTTATTTGAAGCCTTTCCTTCCGTCTTCTTTTGCTTAGATGAGCTACTTTTAGTGCTGCTATTATCCTTGTTACTATTACTGCCTGATTTCAAGGAAGAAGACTGACTGATAGTTCTTTTCCGAGATCCATGCTCTTGCTTTGGATCTTTTGCAACAACTGAGGTTGTGGCTGGAGATGGGAGAAGATCCTTCTCTTTAACAGTGCTTTGCTTTGAAGACCTGTCCTCCCCAAATAAAATAGGAAACAGAATTAAAGATGATGTACTTAATTATATGCAAAGGGTATTTTTTGCTTTTGTACAATCAGCTTCCAAGCAATAGAGTTATTTTATCAAACTATTATATTTGATAAAGAGAATGACAGTTATCTCAGATTGAGCAAAAGGGTATCTGGAATATCCCAAGGTCATATAAATTTGCAAAAGGCAGGTTTACTTGAAACGGTTTACATTTTGCAATGATACCAGCATCAAATAACAAATCTGCTTATTCAAGTCCTTAGGAAGAATTCAAAAGATGGATAAAAATGCCAAACCCAGTCTAAACATCTGGCTGACTGTGCAACTAAGCACAATATGTCAAAATCACACAAAGATTCTATCTTCCCTAATTCTTATCCTAATCTTTTCTTCTCCAAGATATAAATAAATGTAGGTCAGCCTGCAATACTTTTCATCTAATCAAAACTGTCACAATCAAAATGGAAGCAGGTATTTTGAATAAAACAAGGGAATGCAAATGTGAAATAGTAAGGAAAAAGAAAAATAACAGAGGCTTAAAAAAATCCTTTGCTCCTATAAATCTAATTAAGTAATAATATATAAAGGTGGTACAGATGTTTTTATATAAATTGTTTTTGTTTTAATGTGTTATATTTTAAACTGCATAAGAGCTTTGAACTATTGTGAAGTTCAAAAATAAGAATAAACAAATTAAAAAATAAAATAAAAGGTACAGAAAGTTCCAGAGGGATCATAGCAGCTGGAACTTTGTTTGAAGTCTCCAAATAAAGTATTCTTCAATCATGAAAGATGTAGATGCCCAATATTTGGAATAGTATCTCTTAAAAGTGACCTCCCAAAGATTTAAAAACTGCAATGGAAATATTAAATGTGTAAGAAAATAAACTTGGCATCAGTGTTTGTTCAAATAATACTATACAACTGAATTTTTAAAAAGAAATTATTTGCCTGATCCCTAGATGAAATGAAAACTTGAAACTCAATACATAAGAATGTGCTTACACTGTGTACTTGTGTAGTGTATCTTGAAAAGTTACTTACTCTCTATTACTAGAAGCCTTGTGTGCTGAAGAAGGTTTTTCTTCCACTTTAGTTTTCTTGCTTTCAGTGCCTCTGCTGTCTTCTGTGTTCTGTGACAGGACATTTGAGAGATAATAACCAAGACAAAGTTTAATAATCTCAACTATACTGATTTCTATAAATCATCACAATTCTCAAAGAAGCCAGTGACATTAGGATGGTATGTGTGCGGAATGGGACAACTTAGCATAGTAAGCAGTGTCACAGCCAACTCACTGCTGCCAACTCGCCATGGCCAATTCACGGTGGAACAACTCACCATGGCCAACTTGCTGCAGGACAACTCAACAATTCTATTTAATTATTTAAAATTAATCATATTCATATTTCATTTTGTCCCTCTTTTAGCATTACTTTTTAATTATTCTATTCCACCATTTATTGATATTCCACCATTTATTGATATTAGGGTAACTCTTGCCCCGTGGTGAATTGGCCTTGATGAGTTGTGCCACAGTGATTTGGTTGCAGTGAGATGGCCATGGCAAGTTAGCTGCAGTGAGTTGGCTATGGCTGTGGCAAGTTCTCCTAGACCCTGATGAGTGATAACAATCTTGGCAAAACAGCTGTTCTCAATAGTTGTGCAGCTGGGCCAGACTAAGGAAGCAAAACTACCTCAGATTTAAAGAAGGTAATTGTAATGCTCCCTGAGAATAAATATAAATTCTTAGAAATTATATTAAGATATTTCCCAGTCTTATTTTCAGTTATATTAAGGCAAAATGTCTTTGAAAACTATGAGTGTTTCCCCCCATATTTCTCCCCATTTGGGCCAAGTTGCCTTTTATAAAGCTGCCAACCAACTTAGTCATTGCTATTTCTTCCATTTTTTACCAGCCTACCACCCTTAATTCCTTACAATTGTTGCAAATAATATTCCTCACATCTCTTCAGTAGATAACATACACTGATGATACACTGATGATCTATGATGCTATAGTACAAGAAATACTACTTAATTTGGTAAATGTACACAAATGTGACACCTTACTTTTTAATGACCACAGACTGTCAAAACGGCTACAACGGCTATGATGACAACAGCATTTTCTAAAAATGGAAATTTCTAGTCCTATTTACTATACTATTTCCAAAAACATGTAAGAATATTTTTGTTATTAAGCTATTAAGTTAGTAGGGCTGTGCAGTGCTTTGGTTTCAAGAGGGAAAAAGTGCAGTAAGAAATGCTCCTATGGCATTTGTGAGGAACTCATTAAAACAGCTGCATATTTTCCTGGCCTTTGCAGCCATTACATTGGCCCATTCAAAAGACCTTTTCTCATCAAAGCCAAAACAGTACTGTGACTATTAATAATGTATTAAATCGGATCTACAAACACTGAGAATATCTTCTCATTAAAATGAAATAAGAATTATACAGTGATATAACTATGCACATATATTATTATATAATAAAACAAAATCAGTTTAAAAATAAACCTCTCAGGAATGTGAAGCTGCATAGCGGACAGGAAAAAAGAATAAGTTACCTATCTATCCACCTAATTATTTATGTACTATTGCTAAGTATTTAAAAAAAATATTTTCAATGTTCTTAAAGTTTAATAAAATTAATGCAATTATTTTTAACAATGAAACAAAATTATCCACCTTTATTAATGTGACTACAGACCCTATGTCCATAAAGGATTATACCATAATCTATTATTCCATCCCATTTATACCTATATATCCACATCTAAACAAGGCTTTAAGACTTTTGCGTCAAGCTTGTAATCAATACTGTAAAGAACAGTACTTATTTGTGAACACTTAACATTTATTTATTATATTTGTACATCATTTTTAGGAACTCCAGGCACAGGACTCTCTCTTCCTATTTTCCTCCACAACAACCCTGTGAGTTATGTTAGGCGGAGATCACACAAAATAACCTCTGGATGAAGGCCACCAACTTTAAAAACTACTTTATTAAATGTTCAGTTCTGATCACAAGTTTGGAGCTTCATGCTGGAAACTGACCTGACATATTTTATGCTTTTTTCTGCCCTTGTTGGAACTTTTGTCAGAAGTTGTTTTCTGGGGTTCTCTTGGATGTTTCTCGCACACGCTTTTTCTCTCTGATTTGGAGAGGTCTGTCTCTTTGTAAGGCTTCCCTGGTATTCTGGTTAGGAGGCTCAAGTCAATCTTCACAATAAGGGGATATCTTTCATCAGGATCACTGAGCGGTGAAAGGAGTTCCTTCTCTTCCATAGGAGAGAACATTCGTTGCCGTAAAAAACTGTCATCCTCCTCTATGGAGGGTTTAACAGGAGTCCTATTGCTGTCCGAATATTTGGGGGTTTGCGATGAAGGAGGAAGGCTCTCATTCTCGTCAGAATCAGAGGAGGAGGTATCTGTTTCAATGAATTCCTTAGATTTCTGGGCGGGTTTGTTTGCCACCTTGCATTTCTTCTTCTCTGTGATAGGCCGAGGGGACGGCTTAGGCTCCTTTTTTATATTTGGTTTTCTGGAGCCTTTTGTGGCTGCTTTGTGTCTGTTAGAAGGTATGTTTGTTGCCATGTCTAGGGGGGTTTCACTTTCTATCTTCAGGCCTCCTCTGGGCTCTTCTACTGATGGTTTCTCTCCTTTTTTGGGCTGTTTCTTGCCTACAGTCCTCCTTTGGATCGCACTATCGCTTTGAGCAGGTGACTTCTGTCGACCACGATTGCTCTCCGATCCTTTCTGGCTACCTTTTGAATCTCTCCCAGGCGTGGAGGATATGGAATCCTTTGAACCACTTTGGTCTGCATAGCCTCCCCCTGTGCTCTGATCTCTCCCCTCTTTTTTGTAACCTTGGGTTGATGGGATGTTACTGTCAACGGAAGAAGCTGGAGATACTTTGTGTGGGTTCACCTTGTTTAGCCAGTTGTCAAGCTGCCACTTATTTGTTGGAGGTGGCTCAGGCTAAAGAAAGAAAAGAGGAAAACCCAAATGACAAAATTCTGCATGAATACAGCCTGAGTACAACAGGGATTATTTTGCTCACTTCTCTCCTATGGCCCAAAAATTGTAACTGCATCCAGATTTGAAAAGAGGACCATCTAGAAATGAGAAGAGGGCTGCCATAGCTTGCTAGATTTCTCAACCAAGATAACTGCATCAGAATGACAGAATTCAGCTCACAATTCATAACATCAACCTGGAAAGAAACACTGCTCTTTTCAAACAAGCAGATTCAGTGTTACCCAAAATGGCTGATACAATAATAAAGGACACAAATCAGTAGCACAATCCTTTCCACTAAGAGAGCTATTCCTAGGGGCTCAGCTAACACAGTACAGAAGCTTCATTGTACAATTCAGATATCTGGTTTCTTGACAGCATCTATCATTGATTACAGGTAGTCCTCGACTTACAATCACAATTGAGCCCAGCATTTCTGTTGCTAAGCGAGACAGGTGTTAAGTGAGTTTTGCCCCATTTTATAACCTTTCTTGCCACAGCTGTTAAGTGAATCGCTGCAGTTGTTAAGTTAGCAACACAGTTGTTAAGTAAATTTGGCTTCCCCATTGACTGCTTGTGAGAAGGTCACAAAAGGGGATCACATGACCCTGGGACACTGCAACTGTCGTAAATATGCCAGTCAGTTGCCAAGCATCTGAATTTTGATCACATGACAATGGGAATGTTGCAACAGTTGTTAAGTGTGAAAAACAGCCATAAGTCACTTTTTTCACTGCCAGTGCAACTTTAAACGGTGATTAAACAAACTGTTATAAGTTGAGGACCATCCGTATTTGTTGTTTACTGTTTTAACATTTGATTTGTTACTTATAATACATTTTAAAAAATATAACATTTTCAGCAGCTTGGGTATGCCATATAACAATTAGCACATTTTAAACAAATAAGCAAGCTGGAAGGCAATCATTCTGTAGAATGGAAAAGGAGAAAACATTTAACTTTCCTTCATTTTGGAATATCCCTGTACCATAATTCTACAAGGATGACATTTTAAAATAATTTAAAATCATTTTTTAAATCATCAAGGTGTGTGCACAAGCATTTTAAGCCACTCTCCCTCCAGAGGACAGACTGTTGTTTGATCAAATCAATGCCATCCATATCCCACCACCTTATTTCCTTCTTTATAGCTATCAGTGTGACATTTTGTACAGGTGGTATGTGGTATGTGACTTATGACCACAATTGGAACAGAATTTCCACTGCTAAACAACATGGTTAAGTGAATCATGCCTGATTTTATGACCTTTTCTGCCACATTTGTTAAACGAATCACTGCAGTTGGGAAGTGAATCACATGGCTGTTAAACAAATCAGCTGCCCTCATTGACTTTCCTTGTCAGAACCCAACTGGGAAAGTTGCAAATGGTGATCACATGACCCGAAGATGCTGCAACCGTCATAAATACATGCCAGTTGCCAAGCACCCAAATTTTGAATGTACGACCATAGAAATGTGACGGTCATAAGTGCAGTCACATTTTTTCAGAGCTGTTGTAAATTTGAACAAATTATTTAAGTGAAGGACTTATATTAAGTGCAGAGTTAATTAATTCACCCATGAATTCCTGCCTTTGGTGTTTGTTGTGAATTTGGCGATTCCATTTCCATGGAACAAGAAGAGTTCCTCTAGCTTTCTCAACTTACAAATGCTAATTTACAGTGTGTAAGATTTGGCATTCTGTGATCCATACGCTGGATCATGGAGAAAGCTAGGGAGTTTCAGAAAAACATCTACTATGGGCTTCACTGATTATGCTAAAGCCTTTGATTGTGTGGATCACAACAAATGCGGCAAGTTCTTAAAGAGATGGAAGTACCAGACCATCTTATTTGTCTCTTGACAAATGCGGGTCAAGAAGCAACAGTGAGAACTAGACATGGAACCACTGATTGGTTCAAAATTAGGAAAGGAGTCCAAGGATGCATACTGTTGCCCTGCCTATTTAACATATGCTGAACACAACATGAGAAAGGTGGGGATTGATGAATCAAAAGTTGGAATTAAAATTGCCGGGAGAATTATCAACAACCTCAGATATGCCGATGATACCACTCTAATGGCAGAAAGTGAAGAGGAATTAAAGAGCCTCTTAATGCGAGTGAAGGAGGAGAGTGTAAAAGTTGGTTTGAAACTCAACATTACAAAAACTAAGATCATGGCATCCTGCCCCCTCAATTCCTGGCAAATGGATGGAGAAGAAATGGAGGTAGTGACAGATCTTATTTTCCTGGGCTCCAAGATCACTGCACTTGGGGACTGCAGCCAAGAAATTAAAAGACGCTTGCTCCTGGGGAGGAAAGCTATGGCAAATCTAGACAGCATATAAAAAAGCAGAGACATCACCCTGCCAACCAAAGTGCGTATACTCAAGGCTATGGTTTTCCCAGTTGCAATGTATGGCTATGAAAATTGGACCATAAGGAAGGCTGAGCACCAAAGAATTGAGGCCTTTGAACTACAGTGCTGGAGGATAGTCCTGCGAGTCCCTTGGACTGCAAGGTGATCAAACCAGTCAGTCCTAGAGGAGATCAACCTTGACTGCTCTTTAGAAGGCCAGATCCAGAAGATGAAACTTTGGCCACCTCGTGAGAAGGAAGGACTCACTGGAGAAGAGCCTAATGCTGGGAAAGATTGAGGGTAAAAGAAGAATGGGACGACGACAGAGAATGAGGTGACTGGATGGAGTCACCAAACAGTAGATGTGAGCTTAATATACTCCAGAAGATGGTAGAGGACAGGAAGGCCTGGAGGAATGTTGTCCATGGGGTCACAATGGGTTGGACATGACTTCACAACTAACAACAAAGATTAAGCAAAATGTAAAATGTAATCAGAACAAATTGAACACATTTACTTCTGCAAATTTTGGAAATCCTAAGAGTAAACATAAATCACCAGTAGCTTTTGGGTTTGAAGCTGAACAGGCATCAGACTATGTTTGCTATTAGAAAGTTTTGATTGTAAACAGATTATTTCTATAAACTAATTAATTGATTCCACAAAATTGTAACATACAGCGTTACTGCTGTTTATTAAAGTACCTGAGGGCAATTAATGTCATGGTTGCCAGCCATAACACTATTTGAAAGGCAGAGGAAAAAAAACTTACCTCAGGAGATGCACTTTGAGAAGGCTCATTTGCCTCACTATCGCTGGAACTACTTTCACTTTCCGAGTCTGAACCCGAACTGCTTTCAGACCCACTATGGCTGCTTGAGTCATCCCTAGAATTATCTGCTCCTTCACTTGTATGCTGGGAAGGCTCAGAATTACTAGAGAAAAAGGGAATAAAGAACAAAAGCCGAGAGGTTTTAAAATCTTGAAATTTTATTCACAGGATGAAGAGCAAGTAACTAAACAACTATGGAAAGGGATACATTTGCAGTTAAATTCCACTGCCTATTATTTCAAACCTAATTCTCAAAAGTTGATTATATGAGATTACCATGCATATTACTTTAATATAACTGCATACTGTCAGACACTGTTATCTACATACCTTCCGGGTGTACCTCTTGGTACTGTCTTATCAAAATCCTGTAATTAAAGAAAAAAAGTGCAGATTAGCACTGATTAAAATTATGGTAACAATAGCTTTGTTAGTGTTTTACGACATGGATAAAGATGGATTATATGTATAAATGAAGACTAAGAAAAACAATATGAAATTAGATCATCAACTCATAGTTTAAATATTACCACACACTTTGTGCAAATTTATATATCAGCTTTTCTTCCTATGTCTGGTACCTGAAGTAAATTACAACTATGAGTACAATCCCAGTGTTGCTTTTTAAATGTTTATAGTTTTACTTGAAATGAAGTAAATGACAGAAAACAGAGTAATGTTTCCAGTTGAGTTAATTTATCTGTCACGAAACCTCCCACTGACTTTATTTTCTTAACACTTGATTAAACATTTTCTCCAGGCTTTTTGTAATGGCCATCGTGATATTTTTTCACTAGTGATATAGTTTGTTACATTTTTGTGTCCTGTCGGGTCTGTGCAATGCTTTTGATTCCGTTAGAAAGAAATCCTTTGGAAATCACAGGGGTAGGAACACAGTTCCTATTAGGGACCAACATAAGCAAAGACATCTGTTTACATGATTGGGCAGGAAGTCTCCCTACAGCAAATCAGTCTTTCTGGATAAAGACAAAGCTGCTTTAATGCATTGAACAGGGATTGAATTGATGCTCCCATGCTCACTGAAGCACCTTTCCAACAGAACCTAAAGCACTGTACAGCCTTACCACTGTATTTTTCGGAGTATAAGACACACTGGAGTATAAAACGCAGCAAGGTTTTGAAGAGGAAAATTTTTAAAAAGTTTTTTCGCTCTGCAAACCTCCCAAAAATGGGTCCATTTTTTTTAAAGGGCATGAATAGCCCTTAGGAGGCTTGTAGAGTGCTCCGGAGGGGACCCAGAAATGAGCAAAAACGGCCTCATTTTTTGTCAAAAAAAGGGCATGGATAGCCTTTAGGAAGCTTATAGGGCAGTGATGGCTAACCTTTTTTGGCTCGCGTGCCAAAAGGGGGGAGAGCGCAGGGGGGGCGTGCATGGGTGTGCCACACCCCTAATGCGCTTTTTTCATCCTCCTCAGGCTCTAGGCTCCAGAGGCTTTCTAGGAGCCTGTGGAGGATGAAAACGGCCTCCCCATCCCACCTCCAGAGGCTTCAGGAGCTTCCTTGAAGTCTCCAAAGGGCGAAAAACAGCCTCAAAAGAAGGCCTAAATCAGCTGGCCTGCACACACATGCATGCTAGTGTTGATAGGGCAATGCCTCGTGTGCTCTTAAGATATTGTTCCGCATGCCACCTGTGGCACCCGTGTCATAGGTTCACCATCACTGTTATAGGGGGAAGCTTAAAGTACTGCTGGGTGGCTGGTGGGGGCAAAAAATGGGTCGTTTTTTGCTCATTTCTGCTCTCCCCAGCCCACAGGAGCCTTCTAAAAGCCATACATGGCCATGTTGGTGGAGGGGGTGGAGTTTCAGGGGGCAAAAAAGGCTGCATTCAGTGTATGGGACAAATAAAAGGGATTTCTAAGTTATT
>JAPKID020005849.1:0-10916 GCA_026931265.2 Tropidonophis doriae | reverse complement strand
CTTGTTCCTTCTAAACCCACAACCCACAGATCATCACAGGATGTTCCAGGCATTGCGAAAGTACTCCTACTCTCGCCGTGCTTGTATACGTGTCCCCAGATCTGCTTTCTATGGGTGTCCAAAGGAGGTCAAGATATATGGGTGCCCAAAGGAGGTCAAGGATATGCAACAAATCTAGAGGCTAAAACATGAATGATTGCAGGAATTGGATATGTCTAGTTTAATGAAAAGAAGGATTAATGGTGACATAATAGCAGTGTTCCAATATCTAAGAGGCTGCCAGAGGGTCAACTTAACCTCCAAAGCACCTGAAGGCAGAACCAGAAGCAATGGATGGAAGCTTATCAAGGAGAGAAGTAATTTAGAACTAAGCAGAAATTTCCTGACAGCGAGAACAATTAATCAGTAGAGCAGTTTGCCTCCAGAAATTGTGGGTGGTCCAACACTGCAGGTTTTAAAGAAAAGATTGGACAACCATTTGTCTGAAATGGTATAAGGATTCCTGCTTGAGCAAGGGATTGGACTAGAAGATATCCAAGGTCCCTTCCAACTCTGTTACGATTGCAAGAGCATAAAAAAGGCTTCCTATATTGGCTGACGTAAATTCTGTATGTGAATGTAGTTTACATCTTCATCTGACTTTTGTATGTTTGATGATAGTATTAAAACAACTGTATCGGATGTTTGCAATCCTATTTTTATCAACAGCTGCACAAAAAAGTGCTGTTGACTGTTGTCCAAACCAGTCCCTTAGATATTGAGGCCGTGGTGTTCTTCTTCTGCATGGACCTCATTTGCCTTCAATTGTTCCTTGGAAGATTAAGTGACATATATTGTATTTTTCTGGGTGTCACATTACATGTCCAAAATATTCTAACTTTCACTTTTTTATGGTTTTGATGATTTCCCAGGCGGCTTTCCCAGTGATCTATTAAAGGTTTCCAAATTTGTCCTAACATTGCTACTTTTCTGCTTGAGCCTCCAAATTACAGCAGTAGTATGTGCAACATTTATGGTATTACAGCAGCTTTTGTGTCCACACAGCCCTTGATATTTGTAACAATCCAAAGTAATCTCAAAATGATGACAAACATACAGAAAGAAAATTATATTACTATTGCCTTTTTAACAGTTACTCTTCAGTTTAACAAAACCTTGATAATATGAGTGACCTCTGTGTAACTTTAAATTGAGTTCATGCATCTGAATAAACCATAATCAGGTCTTCTTCATTTGAATTACTATTTGCTAAACCATTTGCTAACTCATATTATTTTATAAATCATATTTTTCATTTGATATTAGTTCACACATCAGAGAAAGCCAAACATTATCAAGACATAAATTGTAGGCATAAATTAAGCATTACAACTATAATAATGTGTAGAGTTTTCAACATTTTCTTTCAAATGACCCCACAGCTGCTAGAAGAAAAGATTATTTCATGAACATTTTTGATTCTATGATGCTTGATTCCCAAAAAGTAACAAAAGGGGAAGAGTTAGTTTGCAACTGCAGCATATGTGTAACTGCAATCTCTTTTATTGAATCGTTTATTGAAACTGGCTGCTCCATTCAAATTTGACTTAACGATTGCTCATGCATTGCCAAACAAAAGCTGGATCTTGCACAAAGGATTTTGGGAATATTGTTCTATTGTGGAAAATGTCTGAGTATGTTGTACATGTTTATTTCCACCAAGAGACCTTGAAATGCAGGCAGACCAGTTTGGAGAGGTGGGAGGTAGCATTAGCTATTAATGGAGCAAACAGTATGAAGGCTTGCCAAGGTTATAATTTCTTTGGCATTGGGCAGTGCTTCAACTGAGAAGGTATGCATGACTGAGTTCTAAATGAAATGCTGCATGTTGCATAATGGGGTGAGTGCAACATAAGTGGAAAGAACAAAGATAACTCTAAAACTGCTAAAATTACTAAAGTAACATAATAAGCTTTCTTGGTCTCCAGAATTCTGCTATGAGATGCCTTCTCCCACCAGGTGTCATCTAGATAACTGTTTTTAGATCCCATAATCCCTAGCAAACAAAGCATTGGGCTTTGTTTAGGACCTGTAGCAGAAATTTTGAATAGTTCGGAGAGCTTGTAAATACCACCTCTGACTGGCCCCACCTCCATCTATTCTCTGCCTCCCAAGTCCCAGCTGATCTGGAGGGAATGGAGATTTTACAGTATCCTTCCCCTACCACGCCCACCAAGCCACGCCCACAGAACCCATAGTAAAAAAATTTGAATCCCATCACTGATTTAAACCCCTTCTTATCTGGTACATTGGTGTTGGAAATGACTAAGCTATATAGCTCAAAAATAAGAAAAGAAGAAAAGGGAATAAAATCAAGGAGAAGAATCATTTAAATATTCCAAGCTATAAATTTTCTAGATACTATTCAGTGTTGAGTCCTTTCAGCCAGCCAGTTCACAGTTGAAAGCAAACTTTGAAATAACATTTTAAGTCTGTTCTGACTTACTAGGCTTCAATGCTATCTGCCATGTGATTCTTTATCTTTCAGATGGGGCATCCTCTTCTCTCATCCAAGAGATTTCACTCCAGTGTGTACCACAGAACTTGGTCGAGCAGCAAAATTAGCACCAGAATTTGCCAAGCGAAATGTTAAATTAATAGCCCTCTCTATTGATGACGTCAGTGACCATCTCGCTTGGTGCAAGGTATTGTGGGGGGAAAACAATGAGAAAAAGAAAGAGGCAAAATAAGAATTGGAATGTTATTTTCAACCAGACATGGAAAACATTTTGATAGTCTGCATTTAATGATTTGAGAGATTGCTGAAATGGGCAGGATTAATCATGTATGTAGGCTGGGCAGTGATTTTCAGATTTTCTTTTTTAAAGAAAAGGCAAGGCCATTTTAGAGTACTGTTTGCTGTGTGGAAAGAGTATACAATAGTAAATTTGACAACCTCATGCCAAGTTGTGACAGTGTATTCAAAGAAGGCTTTTAAGGGCACAGAAAAAGAGGTTGAAGACCACAGATTTATAATCCTTTGGTCTCGAGCCTCTTTTGATGCTCTTCTGTAGTTCTATTATGAAGACGCTGAAAACTTAAACATTCATTTTACATTCATCATAATATTTACAAATAAAAATGTGAGTAAATTGTGGATAATTGAAATAAGCTAATTTCAGAAACCATGGTTTCAAGATTATTATCTAATATATATGCTGCAATAGGAAGCCTAATGAATGCCAGAGAATTATCTGTAGACAGACCAATATTCATAGGTATCCCTAAAGAATTATGTCACTGTTCTGTCTGTGTAGAAATGTGAAAAAAATAAAAGAACAAAACTGTTGTTGAAGTTTCAGGTTCCAAACTTCAAGATTATATTTCCTTTAAATATAATGGACTATAATTCCTATCATCATTGTAATTGTATCATAGTTCAGGTGCAAACACATTTTAGGGCTGTCTTAACAGGTTTAAGCATGCTTATCAATAAAGCAATTTTTAAAGAAAAAGTGTAAGAAGAAAAAATAAAAAAATACAATAACACAGTAAATTGTGTGAATCAAATATATTTTGGGGTTTTTTAAATTAAAAAACATTAGGTCTGTTTTGATAGTTATTCCCTTTATAGAATAGTACATTTAATTTCATGCAGATATATTTACATCTGGCGTCAGTTTTCACAAAGGGAACAACAAGAAATCTTGGTTATCCTAACTCTGAAGCCAGTGTTCAGGAACTAGATTATAGGAGGAGTTTGCATGCTTGATGAGTTGATTTCCTGCAGACAAGATAAAAGCCATTAAAAATAGAGATTGAACATGACAGAAAAGTTGATATTAAGGTTTAAAAATTCCAGGGTTTTTGAGTGAACAAAAAGTTGATTTTAATTGTTCATATTGTTACTTTATATTCTATTTTTGTATTGTGGTTTTAATATTCCCTTGTGCGCCGCCCCGAGTCCCTTGTGGAGATGGGAGCGGGATACAAATAAAATAAATCTAAATCTAAATTCTCTTCTCACCTCAAAGATTGGGAGAGACCTAGTTAGTATTGTGTCCAACCTGAAAATGTGGCTTCCTGCCTCACCATTTGCAGCATTCAATCATACTGACTTCTATTTTGCAGGCAGTAATGTAGCCTTATAAGAAATGTGTCAAAATACATGAACTTCATAAGGAATTTATAATTACCCTTTCCGGTGCTCTAATATATTACATATTTTTAAAAAGTTAGCTTGGATATGGCTATACCAGCAAATGAAAAAATGCATGGCAAAACTGTCACATGCTATTTAAACATGGTGCTAAGTCATTTGTTGTACCACCATGATAGGACAGTTTGTTGCATTGAAAACACTTAGAAAGGACAGCCTCTTTAGAATATAAACAAAGTTTACTCGTCATGAAGTTGTTTTTTTGTCAGTGATAGTATCTGCTAAACATTTCATGCAGCGGTGCACTTCTTAACACTTTCAAAGCTTTTTAAGCTTGAAGTGCAGACCAAATTCAACCCAAGAATCCATTTCGTTGATGCTTATTTAATTATTTCATTCTTTAGTTATTTATAACAAGTTATATATTCTTGTGCAAATAGTAGAACCTCTGGTCACAAATGCTTCTGACCACGACCAAATTGTAAGCGCCAAATTTCCTGTTTGTTTACGAACAACAGTGACCCACAAGTGGCTGCTGCATTAATTTTGGTTAGGTTCAGGTCACGACCAAATTGGGTTGCAACCAAAGTTATGGAATGAATTATGGTGGTGACTAGAGGTTCTACTGTACTGTTATCTTTCTTTAAAAATGGAGATAAGTGCTTCTACAGAAACAATAACTAATTTTGTATATACAAATAATAAATAACTGAAGAGCAGCAGTGTAAAACTTTTATTAGAACTATTGAAAGTATTTAGTAACATTAGATGACATAACATTAAGGTTATACTGCTACTGTTTACAGATTTTTTAAAAATTATTGTTCAGTTGTTTTTCCAGATAGTTGAAAAACAATTCCTTTTATAGAGAGCACAAACAAACATTGCCTATGCACTGCTTGAAAACAGTGTATGAAACCTAAAATAAAAAGTCCACTCTGATTTCTAAAAAAGGAAAATAAAAATAGTTTGTCTTTTTTTTAATACATATCGGATAAGTGAGTAGGTTGATTGTTCAAAGGAATCTAAAGATGTTCCCTACATTGGGTGAAATTACTTAATTATTTGTATATAGAAATTTTTTAAGAGATAGCATGCAAATTTGACTTTATAAAGCTGTAGCTGCAGATCTATAAATTATACATGTAAATTGGACTTTCAGTTAAAATTTTATGCATAAAAAGCATCATTCAAGAAGCTGATGCTATTTAATTAAAATGACATGTTAAAAGTTTATAAAGTTTAGACAAATTATTAAATGAGAAAAAGCAAAAATGTTCAATAGCATCATCGATGATAACTGGTTTTGCTTGTTTCCCTTCCCCCAAACACATAAAAGTATCCTTATTTTGTCATATCTGCTACTGCCTATCTATCTTTTGTAGGTACTTTACCTACTCTACCTTTCATTTAAATTACTTTGGGCACATCTTAGTACATTTAGAAGACAGTTAAAATAATATATGATTTTTCGTATTGTGCTCCAGCCATTGGATTCAACCTTGCATGGTAAATAATGGGACATTTGAGAAGAAGTCATGGAAGCATGTAAAGTAACTTCTTGGATCAAGTTTGATTTCTGCTGATTATAGGGAGCCTATGTACTAATACTCCTTGACTTGAAACCAGCCATTTTTCAAAGTTACAATTGACCTCCTAAGACCTAAAAGATTTCTATGACCCAGTTTTAATGGCCAGCCCCTCCCCATATAATCACATGACCATATTTTGGGCACTTGGCAGTCAACCTACATTCATGGCCATTTCCAGTACCCCAATGTCATTTAACCATAATTTACAACTTTGCTGAAAACCCGTGTTTGTTTTCAACGAAATGCCCCATAGAGAACAATTATTTCACTTCACGATCATGGCATATGCTTAACAACTGGTGATTCACTTAACCATTGTGATTTGTTTGCTGACCATTGAAAAAAATGATCATAAAATTAGGCTAGGTAATGATCTAGTAATGGTCATTACAACTTCTGATTGTAATGAGCAGTCTCTGTTAAATATGTAAGTTGAGGACTACCTATAATAGGACAGAAATCGTTTGACATTACCTTCTTCCAGGAAGTATTTTTTTATTTTCTAGTCTAGTCTGTCCAGAGACTTCCTGATTGTCTAATCCATTTTTTAAAAATTCGGCCAGATGTGCTCTATAACCTACATTTAGATCAAAATTTGACTTACCAAAAATTATTCAGTTTTTTTTGCTGACAACAGGGTCTTGTCCACCTGTATTAATAATAAAATATATCTAGATTAATTTAAAAATATGCCAGCATTGTCCCAGACTGATGGAAAATATCTTATTTTTGTCTCTGACTCTTAATCTTCCTTCTGCTGATAGTATGTCACCACTACCTAGCTGCCTAACTAGAAGTGTGGCCCTAGGGCCCTAAATTTTCCACTTCTCTGCTTTATATCTTGTGCAAGAAACTAGAGATGCCATTTCAGTAAAGAACCTAATGGTTGGCTTCTTGTATGAGCAAGCCACTACTGTAGCAAATCAGTACGTCACAGAAGAAATTGGTAGTCTTGAATGGATGTACAGTAAATTGGTAGTTTCCGTGTTTTGAGTGTGACTTTTCACATTTTTTCTATATTCAAAAAGGTTTATTGGTTTTTAAATTTTTCTGAGGAAAAGGGTATATAGGGTAATAGAAAATATTTTGAAGGCTTTCATATCAGGGGTGCAGGCCGCACCAAGGCTTCATACAAAAATTAATTATTTTTCCAATTAAAGCGGCATGAGTTACATACATATCATGTCAAAGATTTCATGCATTCAGTACATTATTTCAATAAGACTTCCGTGCAAAGACAAAGAGAAAAAGGGTTACAATATTTAATTAAAAAAAAGAAAAAAAATGTCATCCGTTCCTATTTTTTCTACTTGCATTTTTGCATGCTTTCAAACTGCTAGGTTGAACAAGGAACAGGAGCTCACTCCGTTACGTGGCGCTAGGGATTTGAACCGCCCAACTGCCGACCTTTCTGATCGACAAGCTTAGCATCTTAGCCACTGAGCCACCACGTCCCTCTGATGTGAATGTGTAGTTTACTTCTATTAAATCATGTACCACCAATGTACAATCATAGGTAAAGGTAAAGGTTCCCCTCACACATATGTGCTAGTCTTTCTCGACTCTAGGGGGCTCGTCTCCGTTTGAAAGCCGAAAAGCCAGCACTGTCCGAAGACGTCTCCATGGTTATGTGGCCGGCATGACTAAATGCCGAAGGCACACGGAATGCTGCTACCTTCCCACCAAAGGTGGTCCCTATTTTTCTACTTGCATTTTTACGTGCTTTCGGACTGCTAGTTTGGCAGACAAGGAACGGGAGCTCACTCCGTTACGCAGCACTAGGGATTCGAACTACCAACCTTTCTGATCGGAAAGCTCAGCATCTTAGCCACTGAACCCTCTAAGCCACCTCGTCTCTCTGATGTAAATGTGTAGTTATCTTCTATTAAATCATGTATAAAATGTACCACCATACTTTCTCCTTTTTTAATTTTATGGAATACAAAAGGCGAACCTCCCCTTCTCCCTCCACCTATAATTTCAGCACTCCTTAATATGAAAAGTTCCAAATACCGTATCTTGTTTTCCAGTTCAGCTATCCTTAAAAACTGGCAGCTCTCCACTAGTTTTATATATTTCTGGCAAGAAGATAATCTCAGCTTTCGTAGCTTTTTCAATGAGAAGCTGTTCTGTTATTTTTAATACTGTCACCCATACCTCTTTCATCAAGAGAAAATACATTTCCGCTCTCTTGAACGTAGTAGTGCCTTACACAACTTTTCCCCATATTGTTGTCCTGCATCTTTTAATCACCCATTCCTGTTCCTTCCATCTGGAGGGACGTGACCGAATGAGGCAATTAAACGAATCCCTAGTAAAAACATGTTCAGGGTTCTGAAAAAAGACCGAATGCTCCTAGAGCTTTACAATTTTTTTTTTAAAATTCATGGTGGAGCATGAAGAACAGTAACATAATAAGTGGAAAAACTAAGATGAAAAAAATTCAATTCTATCCAGGATGGCCACCATCTTGACGTTTGGACCTCACCAACACCCAAGGACATCTTCGATATCACACTCTTTAGATCAGAGGTGTTCAACTTTAGCAAATTTTAGACTTGTGGACTTCAACTCCCAGAATTCTGTAAGATTCTCACAAACTTTACAGTTACCAAGTCTGGACACCTCTGCTTTAGACATTTGAAGACATCATTCATGTCTTTCTAAGGCTAACCTTTCTCAGTATGTATGGATGATGTAGGCTGATAGGTATGCGTTCTGACACACAAACATCCTTTCTCCGACTAACACAAGACTGGCTGCCTGCCACTAACTCTCTTGGCTGCTTGCCTGAATGACTCTGAACAGATACGAAGCTTCCTAACTCGACTAAACGCGAACCTGAAAATCAACACGAATAAACACGAGCCTAGAAATCCAACGTTGTTCTCTGCAAGGACTTTCTTAGCAAAGACTTCCTTTTAAACCCTCTTGGGAGGAGCCAGTCATTAGGCAGCTGGGACTAATTCAAATCCTTCAAGTTCATTTCTGATGCCATTGAAACCTCCTTTTTTCAGCCCTTCTCAATCTAGCATCAGGGACAAACTGGCCTTGATCCTCCCCCGCTACTCCAAGACCCAGTTGCCTCCTGATGACCAGCCGGGCTCTCTGCTCTCTCAAGGTCGCTTCCTCCTCCAGGGCAGACTCATAGCACTCCTCACTAGAGGAGTCCATCAGCAGCTCATCCGGAGCCGGCTGGGCTACAACACATAGCCACATGGGATAGAAAACATGTGTACATGTGTGTGTGTGTCTGTGTATATTTGTGTGTTCCTTGATTTATGACCTTAATTGAGCCTGCAATTACAGTTACAAATCAAGACAATTTTTAAGAGAGCCATCAAATGACCATGCCCAATTTTACAACTTTTTTGTAGCAATCATCAAGGAAACACTTCAGTTGTAATGTTACTCCATTGTTAGCTATGTGACATTTTTTTGCTGGAAACTGGAAGTGAACACCAATTTCTGCCAAAAATGTCATAAATCCCAGTGAAGTAACTGCAGGATGCTGCACATGGCCATAAGTATAGCCACCCAAAATGCAGCCATGTAACCACAAGGGAGCATGGCCATTGGAACTCTGAACCCCTTTAGGGGGGGGGTGTTTAACTTCTTTAAGTCATAAGTCAAAGTCTATACATCCACACACACACCTATCAAAAATGTTAACTTCTACAGAGCAGAATGTCTGTACTACAATAATGGCAGGAAAAGGAGAAAGCTGTAAAATACAGGTAGGCGCCCCAAATCTTCAACCTCTAACTTTCCTCTTACCTCTAGGAGGGATCCTGTGACGGTTGCAACTTGAGGAGCAGATCTCTCCAACTTCTGGCCCTCACCATCCATTCCATGTACCACGATGGAAAAGCTGTTGGTGGTTGATAGAGTCAGAGGCAGCTCGGCCACAAACAGGTCCATCCGACTGTCTCTTCTCTGTAGTTTTAACTCCCCGAGGCTGCCTGTTCTTGATTCTAAGTTCACCGACTGTAGCTGAACAGAGCCTGACTTAGTCTGATTCAGACCAATTGCCATGACAACAAGGTAGGTGGGCAAACCTGTGGGAAAGCAAATGCTAATTGTACCAGACATCCAATCTCTAAAGGACCTGGTGTGGCCTGTTTCCTTTTATCCTCAACCAAGGAACGTGTGTGTGTGTGTGTGTGTGTGTGTGTGTGTGTAGATAGATCTAAGAAACAACTGATTGTTATATACAATACAATACAATACAATACAATAGCAGAGTTGGAAGGGACCTTGGAGGTTATCTAGTCCAACTCCCTGCCTAGGCAGGAAACCCTATACCATTTCAGACAAATGGCTATCCAACATCTTCTTAATTCTGAGTCACTTTGAATTTAGGCACTTAAATAACTTTAATTATGCTCTTTCAGAAGGGAGTATATCCTTCTGAAGCCATGGGCTCATTAGGTAGGGATGGTCCCACAGAATCATTGATTCAATAATTCAGTTTATAATGTAATTGATGTAATTCTCTGACCAGAGAGTTGCGATGTTTCATGAAATTTATTGTAGGGAATCCTGAATAGTTTTCTTGTGTCCCCAGGGTGTAATATCTGGAATCATGGAATGAATGAATTGGAAGATATCTTTAAGGGCACTTACTTCAATCCTCATCTCGGTGCCAGATCTACAATGATGTCTCATAGATGTACCCATTGTATGTTTGAGGATCTCTAGCAAAGTAGAATTTACCCTCTTGTCCCTGCTCATACAAAAAGCCACACAGTCTATTTCTATATGAAACTATGGGTTATCATCTTCTTGGGTTTTCAGTTTTATACCCATTAATATATCACAAGGGGGAGACACTGGATGTTCTAATCAAAACACTTGGCAATCACAAATATTTTTGTCATCTTTGTTCTCTGTGTTAGCTGGAACTCTGTCTTAATTTACATCATGCTCCTGGGCCACTCTTCAAGACTAAGCCTATACAGAACATGTTGCTGGAGTCTCATTGTGCTGTAGGCAAGGCATGGTTAACTGCAACATGGCACAGGGCCTAGCTATCTCTGAGACAGGCTGCTGCCCCATACGTCCCTTCGACCCATACACTCTCACAGAGAGGGGCTTCTCTGGGTGCTATCAGCCAGGCAATGCCGGCTGGCAACCCCCAGGGGAAGAGCCTTCTCTGTGATGGGCCCCACCCTCTGGAACGACCT
>JAPKID020005847.1:0-10917 GCA_026931265.2 Tropidonophis doriae | reverse complement strand
GAAGGAAGGAAGGAAGGAAGGAAGGAAGGAAGGAAGGAAGGAAGGAAGGAAGGAAGGAAGGAAGGAAGGAAGATGCTGAAGTAATCTGTCACCATCATATACTATAATCTGATGTGTTACCCACTAGGAACTGAATGGATAGTAATGAATTACTTACTTTCTATGAATTAAAATATTATTCCTACACAAGCAAATTCTCTTATATAGATTTCTGTTTAAAGGAGGGTGGGGAGAACTCACATACCAATCTCATTATAACCGACCCATTATAGTGAGAAGAATCAAAAAGAAAAAAAATGATTATATTGGTAGATACTCAAACTTTGAAAAGACATTATATATGCTTCCTTGTAAGACTTTAATCCACCTTCTGACCAAGGAAAACCTTTGCAGCTTCAAAGATGAAATCACATTGATGTTCCATGCAGCGATTTCTATAGAAATTCTAAAAATGTATCAAGAGAATATGAGCTGTCATTAGTTAAAGAGAAATTTTTATCTTAGAATTAAAAAAAACCCTACACTTTCAGATCAGTCTCCAAAAATCAATGTCTCTGCACTTTTGTTTAACAGTTAATGGCCATTTTTAGGTTTAAAAGTGTGTAATCATAGGTGCACTTACCTTTGAAAAAAAACCTCTATGGTCCTCAGGGAAATTTCCTTCTGTAAGTGTGTGATAGGATCAGTATAGTACATTGTTGTATTGCAAACTGTGCTGGGAAAATTTGATTAGGATTGAAATACAGATGCATTATAAATAATTTTTAAACACAGCCAATGGATGGGTTTTTTGTGATTGGTATGCTATAAACAGGAATATAGTGACTCAGTGGCTAAGATGCTGACCTTGTCCATCAGAAGGTTGGCAGTTTGGCGGTTCGAATCCTTAATGACGTGTAACAGGTTGAGCTCCCAATACTTGTCCCATTCTGCCAACCTAGCATTTCAAAAGCATATAAAAAATGCAAGTAGAAAAATAGGGACCACCTTTGGTGGGAAGGTAACAGCATTCCATGCACCTTTGGCATTTAGTCATGCCAGCCACATGACCATGGACACATCTTTGGACAGCGCTGGCTCTTCGGCTTTGAAATGGAGATGAGCACCATCCCCTAGAGTCGGGAACAACTAGCACATATGTGTGAGGGGAACCTTTACCTTTAATGCTATAAAGGGATTCAGGTGCATATTAGGTTGAAGTGTTTCCAAGGGGGGGGACTCTCAGATTTAGTAATTGTTGGCTTTTCCTAGCTTAACAGTGCAAACTACATCTGCTCCTCCCAATTCATCTTACAAGCGTGTACATCTGGAAGATCCCAGTGTTAACTTCCGAAATGACATCTGTTGAAATCATGCTTACCTGCATTCCATTTCTTAGTTGCCACACATGAGGAGGGGAAAGTGGGCTAGTAAGGAGAGGGGTGAGGGATGAAACACTGAGGGGTTTGAGGAACAGGGTATATTGACTAACTATTTGATAGTAATAGTGACCAGATGCAACATGAACAGCAAGGTCATAGTGCCGAAGAGCTGATGAGCCTAAAGGAGACATTACTACTGATTAATCTACATGACCAAGAATGCCTGAAGGAGGCAGGGAATTGCAAGCCTTCTTATATCACTGAAGGGTGGAAATTTTATAGAGCTAGCTTCACTTCATTAAATGCCAAGGCTATGTACTCAATAAAGGGTCTTTTGAATCTACCTGGCGTGTAAGATTTCTGATTGAATTGGGTGTATTGCTCAGAACAGTGACACGCAGGTTCAGAAATCCTAATCTAAATGCTTCTATTAAAATAGCATGCATATTTATTTCTAAAATACATTTGTCTAATTTTTATATCAATTTTCTTTGAATGGATCCCCAACCACTCCAGGAACTGTAAGGACAAGTCAAGTTCATCTTGCCTTGTGTCAGAAATGCAGGAACTAGAAAGGGACATTTTTTTTTAATAGTTAGGTTTTTACCCATTCACATTGTAGTATTCTGACCAGTGGTGGGATTCAGTCAGTTCGCACCTATTCAGGCGAACCGGTTGTTAACTTTCTAAGCAGTCTGGAGAATCGGTTGATGGAAGAAATCTCCTTTTGTTTTTTTCCGCTTTACAAGACTAATCCTGTAAGGAATCCTGTAAGGAAGGCAGGAAGTCAACATTGTTGTTTCTCGTCTAATCCTTATTGACCTGCTTATAGAAAACACCTCTCTGGTTAACCCTTGTTACATAGTAACAGCTTATGTGAAGTGCCCATCGAAGTGAGTGACATTGAGTTGGCCATGTTCACCCAGTCACATGCCCATCAAGCCATGCCTACCCAGCTGGTCATTAGGGGAAAGAACCGGTTGTTAAATTATTTGAATCCCACTGATTATGACACATTCTTAAGAGTCAGAAGTTACCGTATTTTTCAGAGTTTAAGATGCACCTTTTTCCCTCAAAAAAAAAGACTGAAAATCTGGCTGCATCTTATACACTGAATATAGCATTTTTGCCTCACAAAACTCCATCCCCTTCACCAAAATGGCTGTGCATAGCTTTTAGAAGGTTTTCAGAGAATTCCTGGGGGCTGGAGAGGGCAGATATGAGCAAAAAAATGGCCTATTTTTTGCCCCAGCCCCCAGCAGCACTCTATAAGCTTCCTAAATGCTATCCATGCCCTTTTTTTGACAAAAAATGGGCCTGTTTTCACTCATTTCTGCACTCTCCATGCCCCAGGAGCTCTCTGAAAATCTTCTAAAAGCTATGCACAGCCATTTTGGTGAAGTGGATAGTTTCAGGAAGGAAAAAATGCTGTATTGAGTATATAAGAGGCACCCAGATTTTCAGCCTCTTTTTTTGAGTTTTAGAGAGTGCATAGCTTTTAGAAAGTTTTCAGAGAGCTTGTCCCCCCCCAACAGCACTCTATATGCTTCCTAAAGGCTATCCATGCCCTTTCCTTTTTGCCCCCCACCCCAGGAACACTCTACAATAGCCTCCTAAGGGCTATTCATGACCATTTGGGGGATGGGGGGGAAACCAGGCCTGTTTTCATGAAAAATGGGCCATTTGGGGAAGATTTGCAGAGAGCAAAAACCTTTTTTTTCAAATTTTCTTCTTCAAAACCATGCTGCATCTTACGTCTTATATTCCGAAAAATATGGTAGTTCCGAGTGGTAAGTGCCAAATCATCAGCATAAATAAAAGAGAATATATTAGGACCAATGGATTGATTATTGATGTGTATACTGAATAACAGGAGTACAAGAACATTCCCTGTGGAAGGCCATGTTGCAGGGCTCTCCACCAGGTTTTTTCCCCCTGAAAGTCAATGGAAATTCATCAATACATTTAGTCAGAGCAAGGCCATGTGTGATATTATATAATTCTAAGAAAAGCTTCCTGTGATCAATTGTGTCATAAACCACAGATAAATCCACAAAAGCAGCTCCCATGATTAGACCTACGGTAATTGAAAGCTGTCCTCTGTGTGCTGGATGAGTTTAACAATCTGGCCTGTGAGGAAACTAGCTTATTGAGGAATAAGAGTTGGTTCAATGACAGGAAACATTCTACTTAATAGAACTCTCTCATAGAGCTTGAAAGGATGGCAAAGGAGGGAGATTGGACTAAAATTATTTGGGTCATTCAGTTCTTTTCTGGGTTTCAGAAGTCCAATAACCTAGGTTTTCCTCCAAATCTTCAGAATACAATTTGGGGCCACAGATACATTAAACATTGATGACAACCATTGCTTGGAAAAATCTCCAAAATGTTTATTTGTTCAACATGAATGTCATTTAATCATTCATCATATCATGAATTCCAGTTCTTCTCTATCAAAGACTGAGGTCAATACACTGGCCTCCTCTTCTACTGCCCTTATGAGCCTGTCAGGTCAAGCTGACAAGTCAAGCTGCTAAAGGCTATAACTGAAAATTTGCAGTTTTTATTTTCCCAACATTTTCCATTATCAATACCATGAATTTTTCTGACTTAGAAAGCTCACACATACTAACATTATTGCTTTAAATTAATTCATTGCAATTGCACCATTCAAATGCATATTGCTGTTTTTGAAATCGATCGGCTTCAACTTTCAAAGGGATCTTTAAAATATTTTTAAGACAAAAAAAACCTTTGGGTCTTAAAATCTAAAATCCTAAACACCATATAATCTTCTATATTAGCTTTAGTGTGAAGGAAAATAGCAATTCATAAGAGATACTTAAGGTTTCCTTTCATAGCAAGAAAATTGGCTCTCCACTTCAATTTACAACTCACCATCCCTTCTTTTCAACTGATCTGACAGCCTTTCAAGAGAAACAGCCTTAGCCACAGGTTAAGTTTGACAACACAACATAAAAACAGAGAAGTAGCATCACTGGCCATCCGGTGTGGCCCATCATCAAGATCATGACCATGATATTCCACTTAAAGACTTTTTGTTGTCAAAAAAATGGGCTGTGTATTAAATTACTGTTGTCGACTCCTCCCTTATAGAGTCTTTAATTTTTATGAGTGCACCTGCCAGTATTGAGATAATAAGCATGTAGCAATGCATGTCAGCAATTTTGAAAACTTCCCACAAAAAAGAGAACTTGCCATATGGCAAAGCGTAAGATGTAGGGAGGACAAAGAACTTAGAATAGAGCTGGAATGGGAGTGATCAGCGTGGCTGGTAACTTCAAGAGAAAAGCCAGGCTCCAGCCAATATTTATAGGACAAATATAGAGGCTTCATGGACATGCTGGGAAGGCATAAATTAACTTTAGAATATGGGGATATGATCAGAAGAACTTTTTCCTTCAGAAGAAACCTGAAAAGCCTGAAGACTTATTCAGGAAACTGACTTAAATAAGGGCCCAAGAGGGAAAGAGATGTTACATTGTGAGTGTTTTTATTTGTCTTGGCAGGGCATAGAAGAATAACAACAACAATTCAGTGTGCGATTATTGAGCATTTATTGTTGATTTTATTGCAATTTTCAATTTGCAACTATTGTAATAGACATATTTTAATCTGCTGCAAGTGAATTTGGGGAGATATAGTCTGATGTAGCGATTAAGGCAGCAGGCTGGACACTGGGAGAATGAGTCCACTCTTTAGGCACTGGGAGAATGAATCCACTTTAGGCACTTGGACCAGTCACACTCTCTCAGCTCTCGGAAGGAGACCAAGGCAAGCCACTTCTGACATTTTGCCAAGAAAACTGCAGGGACTTGTCCAGGCAGTTGCAAGGAGTCAACACTGAACTTGAAGGCACACAAAATAAATCTGGAGATCCATTTAATCAAAAGTGGAGTAAATACATTTATAAAAGGGTCAAATGGAAGTAGCTGAACATTTGGACCCAATATATATTACTGTATAAGTAAAAAATGAAAAAAATATGCAGAAAAGTCTTTTCAGTTGTTCTTCTATAGCAACACCAATTTACATCAAGTGTTGGCTTTATAATGTACAGAGGCTATCCCATGCCTTCAAAGTTCTTGTGGAATGCTAAATAATCAATTTCTTTCCTATTGTTTTATATGATCACTGCAATTTTTTTAGTCCTTACAATAAACACCCAAAGCTGAGAATGTGAAAGACTGGTGCGGAAAAATAATTAGGAAGACAATAGAACTGAGAATAAATGGAAATTCAATTCCCAATGAAAAGGTAGTGATAACTATACATCAGGCACGAGTGGATTGTACTAAGACATCCCCATTATATTAAATTTGTGTTTCAAATCTATTTAAATGTATTTGTCTTTGCACTTCTATATGAAACACTAAACCTCACTTATAAACAAGAATGTAAATTCTGTTGAATGCAAATGAAGAGCAACAACAGAAGAGCACTCTTTAATTGCCCAGATTTGAGCAAAGCTGGTATGGTGAACCGGGTAGACTGTTACCATTCAAGATGCTATCAGCTTTTCAAATGCCTTCACATAGAAAGCAAGTTTCCAGTCCCTGGATAGTGGTGCAAGTGTTTTACATAAACAAAATTCGGCACTTAAAATAGCCTTTTTGCCACCTTGGTGCAGATACCAATCAGTTAAATTTAAAAGTGCAGAAGGCAGAAGCAGCATGGGAATCACAACAACACTGGCTCAAATCCAGGAACATTTTATTTCTCTGGAATGGAAACAACTCATCCACTCTGAACACAAACTGCAGGTGGTAATTGTACATTCTCTCTCTTTAAAAAAGAAAAGCAAGTGTTTAATTCCATAAATTCCTGTCATGAGAAATCATTTTTTTTTAAATTGTACAATAAGCCTTATTTTTTTTCTTTTTCAACAAAGCATCAATGTTAAAAATGGGCTCACGGGCTTCTACCACATTGTCGTCTGCGTATACCATGCAAAATGCTACATCTGCTTAACACATTTTACACATTAGCATTACAAAATTTCAAAGGTTCGTTGGTTGATTGATATTTTTAAGACATGGATTGTGACATATTTCGTTCCTCCCCACTCTGGGGAACTTACAAAAATAATTTAGTTCAAATGGACTAAATGCAGGATTGCGTTCTAGCTTTGTACTTCAGTCAGTTCCATAAGCAAGCTGTTGGTCGTGAAGACCAGCTTGTGTGGTTCTTATAGTCGTACGGTCATAAAGTTAGAAGGTACCTCGTGATTTGTAAGAAGCCCAGCCTCCAAGCAGCAATAAGGAGTCTCTAGGCTTCAAGGATCCTCCATACTCAACGCTCATCCAGTCTCCTCTTACAGACCTCTTTAAAGGAGAATATTTTGTTCCTGACATCAGATGGTTCCTCTCTGTTATTAGTTCCATTTAAATCAGCAGATCTGCAGCAACTAAAGAATTAGTTCTGGCTGAGCTCTAAGAGTAACCTACAGCTGAAGAACATTGTTTCAGTCTGGTCCAATTTCGCATGGATTTAGTCCTTTGTCCTTGGCTTCTTTGTACATCCTTTGGAAGTCTTTGAAACGTGGGGCACAGCCTAACCTGACCTCCCCAAAGTGCATACTGCCTGTGAAGAGGAAGTCTCCCTCTCCAGGTTTTACCCCACATTGAAGCAGAGTCTTGATCTGTCCTTGCCACCGACCACTCTCATCAGCAGAGTTGAAGATCCTTGTTTTCTGCCTGTAGATTCTATTGATGTTTATACTGATAATGGAATCTTGCTGATCCTCCTCGTTGATTACACTTTGGATGGTACCTCTGACAACTAGGAAGAAACACAGGCAGAAAAGAAAAGCCCAGTTAGATACAGAGCTACCCTGAGATCTACTTTTACGTGAGCATTTATCATTGTCTTTAATATATATGGGATTTTGGTTAACAAAATATTTACTCAGTGGCATTCTGGAAGAAAAAGAATGGCAAGACCAGATGTTAATATCCCTCCCCTAAATGAGGCAAATTCTGTTTGTTCTTTAAATTAAATTCTTACATCATTTGTGAGTTTAATTATACATTGCTGCATTGAAACCTTAAGTTCTGTATCTGAGTTTATGTACATATAGTAATATTTTTGAAAGGGTTTTCTTCCCTGTTTCAGGTACCTAAAACACATCCGGGAAAAGCAATTTTATAGTTTTATGCAAGTACATTTCCAGCTTCACCTCATTGTTTGTTATTAGTCACTACCCAAACTACATTGATACATGGTTGGATTAAGAATGGTCTGTTTTAAATCCATTTTTCAAAACTAAACAAAAACTAATAATGTTGCCAAAAATGTTGCATTCTGAATATATTAGTTCCTAACTCTCATAATCCCCAGCCTGGGGAAGATCTATCTTATAGTATTGCACCAAACTAGAATTTAACTAGCTTCATATGTAAAAATCATTAGATATTTCAGAAAAAGTTAAAAGGAAAACAATTAGTATTGATTTGTAACCTGATGTCTAGATCACAATTTTTGAAATGTAATAGCAGCCTTCCTTGATGTATTTAACTCTAGATGTCCTCATTTAACATTCCTCCAAAGCAACCAGATTGAGGATAAATGTGAGACATCAGTTAGGGAAACAAGGGGCACAACGGCTCAGCAGTTAAACACACTGAACTTGTCAGTTGGAAGCCTGACAGCCCAGGTTCAAGACCCGAATACTGTGTGACAGCATGAGTTCCTGTTACTTGCCCCAGCTACTGCCCACCTAGCAGTTCAAAAGCATATACTTGAATTCCCCCCAGTTTGAGGGGAAGGTAACAGTGTTCCATGTGCCTTGGCATATATAGTCATGCTGGCCACAGGACCACAGAAGTATCTTTGGACAACACGGCTCCCTTGGCTAAGAACAGAAAGGAGCATCACCCCCTAGAGTTGGAAACAACCGGATAGGGAAACTTGTACTTTTACCAGTTTGGAAAATGTCCAATAAGACTTAATATTGACGTATAGGATGCATCAATACTCCAATATAAGTCAAATTATCTCCTCATTGCAAAAACCAGAAAACATTGGAAAAATCATTTCTTTTAGGAATTATCAATTATTAAATCATCAGAAAAGAAATGTATCATAAGCTATCCTTCTCCAATTTTTTGCCAACAGATATGTTAGACTGCAATTCTGACAAAAGCTGGAAATTCTGGGAAGTGTTAGTCCAACAGATTTGAAGGGCTCACAATTGAGAAAGGCCGTGATCCATGTTTAATCTACTAAAGCCTACTGCAATAATCTTGGGGTTTAGAGCCACGACAGTTCTTGATTTCAGCTGTGTCTAAAACAACAGTCAATCTAGCCACTACAAAAGATAACAAAAAAAAAATTCTCTTCATTAAACGTTCAATCGATCCACTGCAAAAGTTGGCAAAATAGGGAAACAAATATTTTCTTTGTTTTCATAAAGTTAAGAGTTCATCTATAAAGCTAGCATGAAGAAAGGAGCAATGTTTAGCTTTTGGGAAGTTTCAGAATACAGTTGCAAATAACCATGTGTCAAGGACCTAAAAACCAAAACAAAACACCTGGAGGGGTAAAAACACCTGGAGAACACCAGTTTGCCCATTAATTAACAAGAGAAGCCTCACCATTAAAATAAATAAATGCCTACACCAAACTCACCCTAGAAATTTAAATCGCATTCTATTAATGGCCAGTAACATTTATGTTGAATTCTTTGGCATTCTGCCCTGAAGAAATACACACAGCAAGCCACCACCTGTCTAGGCAACTTTTTCCATCAAGACAGAGCAAGAGCAATCCCACCACAATGTCTGGGTGTTGCATCCTCCTCCCCGTTCAGAATATACCCCTATTATATGCACTATACTAATAGACTGTATTTATATCTGCAGCACATGTCCAAGACCAGACATGCCCAGCTGTTTCATTACAACATTTACTTTGGATTCCAAGCGTGGGAAAATTGCTTTAATGCTATTTCACTACCATAAAGAGGAAAACAGTTACCCCACTAGTCATACTAAGGAAAACCACTTGTCTCTTTGGGGGTGGGGAGACATAACAGAAAAGGGGATACCTTTTGCTGGCACAGATCACTGTGTTTATGTCTATTTGAGATCTAAGCATTTCAGGCAGGCAATCTTTGCAGGCAAAATGTAGTTGCAGAAAAATCATATATAATTCTGCTGGATCTCTGCTAAGCATACTGATAAAGTCTAAATGTATTGTAGCATTTCTTTCCAAAGAGTCTACAGATTTCTGTTGGATATCTATGCATCAAAGGATTTTTTTAATGACTAGAGAAGGTTATCTGAATTGAATCTGTTTTGCTTTTAGGTTTTATAAAACCCTTTCCCCCAAATGATATTTTTAAAAAGTAATCCTGAATGAAAAAGTAGTCAGATTTTTGGACTGGTGTAGAAGACAGTATTAGGAGCCCAGTAAAATAAAAGACCCTGTTGTAGTTATTCCCTGCAGAATTAAGTATAAACTTCATCTTTAAAAGCAACAACTTCCACAGAAACAGGGATTTAGTTTTTTTTATCAAGGGTCTATTTTAGAAACATCAAGAGGATAATTCCTATTACTCGCTCCTAAAAACCTTTGAACTTCCACCACTATTACCACAGCCTGTCTCTTTCTTTGTCCATGGTAGAAAAGAACTAGCCAAACACAATGATTTAATTGAAGCTCTTCAGAGCTAAAACCCCATAAAGACTTTTCCTCCCTTGTCCCTTTTGTACTTCTTGGATACACTTTGTTTACTCCAAAATGAGCAGAAAAGGGCTCCCTTGTTGGTTATAATCTGGGGCTTTCAGTTTGTTCACTGCTTGGTGAAGCTTCTGTAGGCCAAATCCAGCAGATTATCACAAGGGAAGAATGGGATTTTACAGAGCAATGGTGAACTCAGCAGTCATCCAGAAATCAAGGAAACTTACCAAAGTCACTGGAGCAGACAGCCAAGAGAACTTCCGTGTCACTGCAAGGTTGGCAGGGAGCTGAGAATGAAACAAAGAAGGGCATTTTAGTATCTCAAGAAGGTAAATGTTCTACCCAGGAACTTCTTAATGCACCATGCAATTCAGTCAGCAAATTTGTAGTCTACTTCTTCAGAGCAATATTTTCTATGAAAATGTCCATATTCTGGGCATTATATTTAATGTCATATCCAGAATATGACATTTTCTCTTACAATAATCCTTTGATATCTACCTATATTATACATTGAATTGTATCCCCTGGGAGAATAGTTCCCTTCAGTTGGCAGATGTTAACTTGTCAGGATAAACTTTTAAAACATAATTCCTCAAGATTCAGCAAGCAAAAATCCCTGCATGCATTTGGAATTCAAGACCTTTGATTCTAGGAATTTATTCCAAGTGTCAGAACTTGCAATGGGAAAAAATTATTCCTAATTACCCAACAAAACTGGTTAGTCCATTTAAAATAAGAACATAAATAAAGATGCAGCTGGTAGCCATGCCTTAAACATAAGATGTAGTTGAGCCTAGAGGAGACTACAGAGAGGAAGTTTTGTTTTTTTAAAAAAAAGAGAGAATCATGT
>JAPKID020005845.1:0-10918 GCA_026931265.2 Tropidonophis doriae | reverse complement strand
AGAGCTGAAGAAGCTTCTTGGATGAGAAGCAAAATGTCTTCAAAGAAAAAACAAGAAAGTCCAGTTGCCTCCTGAAAGAGCACCTTTGGGACCTGGCTGACTGAGAATCTCTATAGACTCTTTGCCATGCTGTTGCTTCTAGGTTTCCTTCTGTGTTTTGGCTTGAGTATTATGTATTTTATGGTGGATTTAACCAGTATTCAGCAATATGATCGTAGCCATTTCATATCTTGCTTTGGGAATAGTGATTTAAGACCTTTTTCACCCCTGCTCCATAGAGGTGAAAGATGATTCTTTGAAGCGAGGAAAACTCCTACTTCTTCTTATTATTCTTCTTGCTTGTCCTCCTGTCTGATATGAAAGGGCTGTCAAGTTAATCTACTTATAAGTTTGGAATATTTAAAATGAGAAGCAATTGTTGGAGAATTAGAAGACTCTGGGTGCTATTTTAGAAATCT
The DNA here is from genome assembly GCA_026931265.2 of Tropidonophis doriae. Classification (NCBI taxonomy): domain Eukaryota; kingdom Metazoa; phylum Chordata; class Lepidosauria; order Squamata; family Natricidae; genus Tropidonophis; species Tropidonophis doriae. The sequence continues at coordinate 10,460 of JAPKID020005845.1, read as the reverse complement.
GCATTGGCACTACCTTGTCATGATTTGACAGGTAATCAAAATTCAAACTTATTCATTAAAGAAATTGAGGAACTGAACCGAACACTTCCTATACCAGTTTTCTATTTTCTATTAAAGTGGAGAAATGATAAATGTATGTTTGTGTGTGTGTGTGTGTGTGAGTGTGTGTGTCTACAAGCATGCCTGTGCATGTGTGCCCATTTTAACCAAAAGTGAACATAATGGTTATTATTTTATGACCATTAGACGAGGAAACTAACGACACAGGAAAATTGGAAGAAATATAAGGTAAATTCGCTCTGTACGATACTGTTCCAATCAGGAGATTAATAAGTCATAGGGAAATTAATGTTTTGCTTAACATTTTACAATTAACATCTTTTTTTTGGTTGGGGGGGGAGAGAAATGCAACTGTATTTGTTTAAAAACTATGACACCCTTGTGATTTACAATGTAAATTGCACAAAAGCAATGAGAAATGATCTCTTCTTTCTTTAAAGGGCTTACTGTCAAATATAAGTGGAAATGAAAAGCATAGTTTTTGTTTATCAAATGATCTTCCCCCTGTGTCTGTGTATGTGTGTATGTGTGTTTGTGTGTGTCTCCATGTGCACAAGTCATAAGTAAAGATTTCCAAAATCTGGTCAATGTCTCCTGCAAATAGTTTAAAAAAAACCAAACTATTTTTAGTACAAACTCACAAATCTGTTTTACCATCTGCAAGCCATGATCGTAAAGCAGTATTTCTTCTTACTCATCAATAATATCTTATAAAAGATGCAAAAAAGCAAGCTGCCTCAAAGAAGACAGCCAGAGTGCTTTTTTATTTGTGCCAATTTCCTTTTACTTTCTGAGCTGATTAAAAAATATTCCATTTTGCATGTGGGGGCATCGTGCAGCATCTATACCTATTAGAAAATAATAATACTTAATGGAACTGTTGAACAACTAAGCTTAGTACAGGTTTTTCATAAGCCTGCTTTTCATATTACTTTTTCCATAAGTGCATCCTTGAGATGAATATAATGTAATGAATGGATCTTATGATCTTAATTGTTGCTCGTTAATCTGTGTTATCCAGCAAATTCCATCCCCACAACTTTGAAATAGTTAGAAATACAAACTCTCCTTATGAAATTGTTCTAAATCTATAAGTGGGTCTGAGTGCCTGTGAAATACCAAGAATCCTATTCTTCTATAATCTCAAAGGGAAATTTTATTTTTTTCACTCATACACAAAAATAAGTTATCAGTTATGAATTCTGCTGTAGCAACTACCTGCAGTTGCAAGTCTCTTCTTTATTATACTGCATTTAACTATATACCCAGCACTCACTAAAGGCGAGAAAGTACTTTGCAAAGCCAATTTAAAGAAGCATTCTACTAAAGGACTGGGAAAGTGACTGTAGACTTGGCCAGTCAAAACACTCAAAGCTAGTGGACTATGTTTTAGGGGGACAGTGATCCCTAAGAGTTTCAGCATCAAGATACTTGTGGGACCACCTCTCTCTGAGGATAGTTGCCTATCCTACTGGATTAGATGGTATGGTTGTGTTGCAGGTCCTCTCCATTAAATATCGCTTTCTAATAGGATCTTCTTGGTGGCCTTTTGTAATAACCTTTTGGAACAAGGTTCCAAAGTTCAGAGATCCCTACCTTTTAGCCTTCTGGAAGACTGTGAGGACCTGGACTTTCTCTAAGCATTGGGCTAGCTTGGGGATTGAGCTGTAAGGATGGTTTGCCTGACATCTAAGGAGAAGGATACCATTGTTTAAAACTATGTTTTATAGATTGTTCTGAACTCCCTAGAGACATTCTGTGAGGTAGGCAGCTATATGAAACCTGAAAATAAAATAATAAATCTTCCTATTATTTCAAACAAAGATGAAAAAGTACTGTACTGTTTAAGACGTCTGGGTATTAACGAGATACTTTTCTTCCTTTTCTTTAATTTCAAATGTTAGTCTACTCATTTCTGCGCGTTGAATATTTTGAGGTATGGAATCTGCTCTATCAAAGGTTAAATAAGAGAAACAGGAGTTAGAATCTCGAAAAGTGCAAGAGAAAGATTAATCTCACTACTAGGGTTGTTTACTGTAACTTATTAATTTTGATTAGTATTACTAATATGTTCTGAGAGAAAATAATAGGATACTATTATTATGACTATGACAAATATTACTCCAAAGAACTGTAACCAGGCAACACACTTTATGTATTAATTTTGAACATGTTGCTCTTTTTGATCTACATTATTTAAAAAATAATAATGAGATAATTTCTTAGGGGATACTTTCTTAGGGGGATACTTAATATGCTTTCCTATAAGTAGGGTAAATTATTAGACATAAACCACTAGTATACAGATTAATTGTAGTAATTCAATGGAAAGTAGTTTTTAGCAAGTTTGAGAAAAACTTGAACAATCCCAGAAGATCTTCATTGTACCTCTGGAAGGTCAGGCTTACTAGATTCCTTCCTAATGTATGTATTTGCTTCATCATGATCCATTCCACTTATCTTTTTAATTTGATTTTACATATATTTAAGAATCTGATAATTTATAGAATGTGAATTGTGGCATTTGTTTGGAAGAAGCTCAAGGTCTGTCAAGATGATTATTCCCTTATACTTGACATCTCTTCATCGGGGAAAAAAATCACATATTGACAAATCCATTTCGTTGGCTTAGCTTTAGCAGTCTAAAAAGGTGCCTGCAATTTATTTCTATTGATTTCCATATGATAGCTTGTCCATTTTAGGAATATCCCCATTTCTGTTACAGATACATTAATTTGGGCAGAAAAAGATAACATTTTTTCCATTTTTAACTAACTAGCAGTGAGATCCATCCACTTGCTTTGAGAATGCTGTGCTATTATAAATTACTGATTTAGGATTGCATTAATGTGGTGGCCACCAGAAATGATTAATGGAGGATATTGTTTAATCTAACCTGGGTTGTCCAACTTTGGCAATTCTAAGGACTGTGGACTTAAACTTCACAGTGTAATAAATAGAAACCCCTTATATTCACTCAGGTTTATGAAGTTCATTTCCATGCACCACATTCTTTGCATGAGGGTCATTATCTTGGAAGCACCCTAGCAGTCTGACCTCTGGTAGGACTTGTATCATTCACCTATATCACCAGTCTGATTGTTCTGGTTTTAAGGTATCCAATTAATATAATGTTCCACCATAGAAGCACTGAGATAAGCCCTGTCAAGAAACAGACATTGCAGGGGTTTCAGGAATTTATTTATTTATTTATTAGATTTCTATCCCGCCCTTCTCCTGGAAAGGACCCAGGGCGGCGCACAGGCAATCATAAAAACAATACAAAACAACAATATAAATATCTTAAAAATTATTAAATAGTTTCCCGTGCTAAAACCCATTTTTGTTTAAAACCCAACTAAAATTTTTCATACTAAAAACTCAGGAATGCTATTTAATTGATGGTATAGCAATGTTTCTCAACTTTGGCAACCTAAAGATATGTGGACTTCAACTCTCAGAATTCCCCAGACAGAATTCTGGGAGCTGAAGTCCACACATCTTAAAGTTGCCAAGGTTAAGAAACACTGTTTAGAATATATTAGCTGAATCTTGAAAGGCTGCCCAATATTTTCACCAAGGACAACAACGCCAAGGTGAGGCTGCTTTGAATCTCTTGTGTTTTCTACTTTTGCAGGGCTAAGCACTGGTTTCATAATTCCAACCACCTTCTCAAGGCCAGAACTACATTTCTCTACATTTCATATTCTGCAAGAACAACGGTGGAAATTTAAAACAGCAAACACTGTCTAGCTAATAGAAGGGAATATCTGTATCTCAGGGTTGAACTGTGGAGTCTTTGGTGCCCTCTGAGCTTAGCTGTTTGTTTGCAGACATTTCATTACCCAAGTAGATAACCTCAACAGTGTGAGCGTGGCTTTTGCTGCTTCTTTATGTATAGCAGCTTGCCCTGTCAGTTTGGGTGGGTTTTCTCCTTGCTTCTATTGGCCATTTCCTTTGAGAGGCTGGTTGTCAGGACCAATAATCCAATCATACAAGAGAATGATCATATTGCATATGAAGAGGATGATTAAATTGCATATCAAGATGCAGGCTGACATTTCTTGCCTTTAACAATGGATCGACTATGGAAAGACAGCTCATCAGATGGGATGCAGATTATGTCTAGACCATGTTTATGCTTCCACTCTTGCTGTTGCTGAATCTGTCAGCATAAACTGATTTCTGTCAACAGACAGATCTTTCTAATGGAGAAGAATGTTGCATAGCAAACTAGAAATCTGTTTTATTTATATGGATGTACAAAATCTGTACTTTTCCCCTTCCCCATTCAAGGGATACAATTCTTCCAAGGATATACTTTTTTTAAAAAAATCATAATGCAAACAACAATTAATATCATCCATAGGATTTTTCCCCCCATGGTTCTTATCGATAGCTAAATTTAGCTTTTCCTCAACAATTGTTTAATAGAGATTTTTTTTAAAAAAAATATTACCCTATTTATTCAAAGAAAGTTAATCATGAATGTAAAGGCAAGTGTGGAAATAAATACATGCACACAGGAATATGCATGTGCACATGTACATGCACACACACACAAACACACACACTCCTAAAGGCAAAAATCTGTTTAATGCTCATTTATCCACCTTGTGAAGGCAGAGATGTAAACTCCAAGTAAAAACAAATCCTGGAGATTCCCCACCCCCACATACACTTAACAAATATGTGCATGTACTACATTTGTCTATAACTGTATCTATGTTTCTGTGTAACTGTGTGTGTGTGTGAGCACACACATTTGTGAAAGACCACTCTCCTTCCACCTCTGTAATTGACTGGACCCAGGGTAAAAAAAAAATCACCACACAATTCATTTGTTTTTAAAAAAGCTAAGAGCATCCATGTCCAAGGTAAATATTCCAGGTGCCCCAAAGCAAAGGTCTGCAGTTCTGAATTAAATGAAGCTCCTGGAATCAAATCAGTCAATGCTCTGGCACAGAAAGAGTTTCTGAACTTCAACTATATTAGGCAAATTTCAGTAGGCTTCTTTGGCAGGCTTCCTTCTGTCAGGTTGGGATGGGCCATGTCTTCCAATAATTTTGGCAGGGCAGAAATGGCGGAGACTTCTGAAGTGGCTCATCAGACTATGTGATTCTGAGACTTGGAATGGCCGAAGCTCTTACTGCCCTTCATTCCTTCTCTAGGAGAGCAACACAAGGAACACTCTGCTCTCCGTACATTTGATACTGATTGATTCTCTGTTGGCTTTGGTTCACTTCCAATATTTGGATTATGAACCTTTCAGTCTGATGTGTATATAGAAGGCAATCAGTGCATCAAACAAGCATGCAGAATATTGTTGTGGATCAGCCTTTTATATTTGTTTTCTCAGATTCCTCAAAGTAGGCAATGTGAATGACAGGCCCACTCGATTATTGTTCTTTCTCTGTTTGTTTGCTTTTTCATTTTCTTTCTTTCTTTCTAAGCCGGAGTTTCCTCTCCACAGAAACGTCAAGCACTGCTGAGAAGGATAGCTTTAAAAGGCTGAATTTGTTACAAAAGTGACCGAAATAAAACCCCTCCGAACATTTGCAGATGCAAATGAGAATATCTGAGTGAGAAAAGAGTTCCATAAACTTAGGGGGCCTCAGGCAAAGCACCCAGTTTCTTGTGACTGGCACCTACAAGTTAAAATCTTTTCTCTTCCAAAATTTTTGAAGCACTCACAATCTTTTTAGATGCCCTTGAAGACTCATTCTTTATTTGGCCCTTCCCAGTGGTATATTGCAGGACTGGGTTTTTTCTTTTTTGTTTATTTATCTTTGCTTTTTTTTAACCTCACTTATTTTTGCTGTCTGTGGTTTTGCTGATTTTTACTGTCCCTAGATTTATATTTGGTAAACACTTTAAAATGGTTTTGTATAGAGGGCAATACAGTGGTGGGATTCAAAAAATTTACCACTGGTTCTGTGGGTGAGGCTTGGTGGGCATGGCATGGCGAGCATGGCAGGGGAAGGATACTGTAAAATCCCCATTCCCTCCTGATCAGCTGGGACTCAGGAGGCTGAGAATAGATGGGGGCAGGGCCATTCAAAGGTGGTATTTATCGGTTCTCCAAACTACTCAAAATTTCTGCTACTGGTTCTCCAGAACTGGTCAAAACCTGCTGAATACCACCTCTGGGACAATAGACCATCTCCTAAAGAAATGAATGAGGAGGCTGCTAACCCATGAGGAATCAGGATGCTTTTATTCACAGTAAACACAGTCATCCCAAACAGTGAGATGGGCGGTATAATTTTTTAATTAAATAAATAAACATTTGGTCATAATATGTAAAGAACAAAAAGATGAGCAAATGGAAGGAAATGAACGAATGAATGAATGAACCGATCAATTAATCAGCAACAAGTACACAGTTTAAGAGAAATTAGTAATCGCATATATGTAATCATTTGCCACCCCTCCCAAGAAAAATCATGCTAGAAACAATGCAGGGAACCAACAATGCAGTGTAACCTCTACTTAATGAAACATGGGTTATTTATGTATTATTAATTTTCTAATAGCTGTAGTATTTACTAATATTTTAAACCATCCAATACCCTAAGCTGCTTGGGCAATTTACAATAAATCATGTTAAAATATGAATTGAATCAAAATACATACAATCAAACCAAATCAACTAAACAATGAAGATATCATGTTAGGAGTGGGCTGCTGGGGGGTTCTCAGAGGTTTGGGAGAATCTCTAGCTAAGATTCTGTGCAGTTTGGATGACCCCCAAATCCCACTCCTGGCTGGCCCTGCCCACCTCATCCGTCCCCTTCCAGGAGTTCCCATGCGGCCCATTTTGGATGCAGGTAAGTGCAGGGTGCATGTGGAGGCTCGGGGAGGGTAAAAAACAGGCCTACTGGAAGTTCAGGAAAGGAGGAAATGGGGCTGTTTTTGGCCTCCAGAGGGCCTCCGGAGCCTGGAGTTGCCATTTTTGCCTTCCTAGAGGCTCGAGGATAGCCTCCGGAGCCTGGGGAGGACAAAAATGCCCCCCCACCATGGTGCAGGTGGCCAACTAGGCCACGCCCACCATGGCCATGCCCACCCAGCAACCAGGCAGAGAACCCCTTGCTAAAAATTTTGAAGCCCACCCCTGCATACAGCTAAGGCAAAAGGAAGGCAGTAGTTCAAATCAAGAAACAATACAAATTCAAATATATTTAAGAAACAATAAAAGAATTAAAACTTAAAATGCCTGAGAGAGGTGAGCAGTTTTCACCTAGCACCAAAATGATGCCAATGTGGGTATCAGTCAAGTCTTTCTGGGAAAGGCACTCCATGAATGGGATGTAACCAAAGAAGAAGCTCTCTTTCAATTTGTCATTCTTGAAGAGTCCATGCAAATTTCTGTTTTAGCCCCTGCTTGCATCGATGTCCCAGGCATGCAGGTTATGTTACTCTGCTAACTCTATAAATTACATTTTGAGTATCTTAGAAGTCTGGTTTTCCTTCTCTCTTTCCCTTGGGAAACAAAAGAGAGACAAAGAGAAAGTAAGTAGCATGGCCTGGTTATTCCCTTCACAATCAAGTATAGAATGACTCGTTAGTCCAGGCTGTATTGAGATGGTCTCTGATAATCAGATAAGGCTTTGTGATATGACATAGGCATTTTGTGCAGCCACCTCTGTTCAGCTCTCCTCCAGATGGTGTCAGTTGGAGAGACGGCATCCGAGATTGACATACTCTCTAAGGCAGAGAAGCTCTGGCACTCAGCAGGAGCCTCTTGCAATTCTGACATCTGGCTGTATCAGAATTACTTAAATCAATGCAAAATGACAAAGCTTTTTTTTCTCCCCCAATGTAGCAAACAGTAGCATTTCAATCAATTTGGGAAGCCACGATAGATAGATAGATAGATAGATAGATAGATAGATAGATAGATAGATAGATAGATAGATAATAGGTAGGTAGGTAGGTGGATGGCTGGATAGATCTATTGTTATGGTCTTTGCAATAAGGTAATTTGAACATTGATGTAAGAATGATTCTGAAAATTACTTATTTTTGCCAATATCATTTGAAATCAAGAAAGGCAAAATACAGTAGTAACTGTGTTATCATTTTGCTGCAGTCATGTATAGCAATAAATGGAATTAATCATTATATTGCACAAGCTTTTCAAATCATTTGGACACAATTATTTGAAAGTGTAATGAGAATAGACTCATAGCTGTGCTCTGTGTATGCTAGTCAAGGGAGCCATAAATGGAGTACAAATGCCATTTGGATTACACCCCCTATCCAAATATCTTTACAAATGATCTTCTTCTGTGTGATAAAAACTACTACTGAAGCTAGATTGTTTGTCTTCTAGCAGGTGGGGGAAGGACGTGTTGAAATTGCCACTGCAGTGGTAAATGAAGTAGTAGTGACTTTGAGAATAGAGATTTGCCAACTTGTCTAAAATTATTTACTTGACGTTTTCTGATGAGGAAATGACAGTGAGTCATATTAGTTCCCCAAGGAAAGCTTTAGGATGCAATAACATATTTTTCTCTACCTACAGTGTATTTTCAAAATCTTATTTAAAAAAAAAAGGAAGTAACCTGTTTCCAGCCATTGCAGAATCAGATCCCAATGTGGGCAGATCACAGAAAAATGGAAACAATAAAAGTGGAATATGGAGATACATAATCCACATGATCCTCTAAAGTCATGACAACAGTTCAGCAAATGCAATTGTTCAGGAGTGGAGAAACTGCTTTATGTATGGGAGACCCAGTTTCGAATCTGAATTATCATTAGTAGAGTCTTCTGGCTGAAACTCTGCAGATCTACAGCCTGTCAATGTAGCAAATTTTGCAGAAATGGTTGCAGAAACTGGGTATGGCTAGTCCAGAGAAAAGAAGAAGGACAAGGGGGTGACATGACAGCAGTATTCCAGTATTTGAGGGTTTGCCACAAAGAAGAGGGGATCAACTTGTTTTCCAAAATACAAGAAGGCCAGACAAAATACCACAGATGGAAACTAATCAAGGAGAGAAGCAACCTGGAATTAAGGAGAAACCTCCTAGAAGTGAGAACAATTAACTAGTAGAACAACTTGCCTTCTTTTGTGGGTGCTTCATCACTGGAGTATTTAAGAAGAGACTGGATAAGCGACTAGTCTTAAATTGTAAGGGCTGTGATGGCGAACTTATGGCATGTGTGCCAGAGGTGGCACATAGCACCCTCTCTGTGGGCATACAAGCTGTCGCACCAGTTTAGCTCTATCATGCATGCATGTGTGCCTGTGCTCATCCTGGGTCTTTGGGTCTCTGCCGCCCATGCTCTGGGGTGGGGCACATGCCAGGATGTGTGTGTGCATGTACGTGGGTGGGGTGCATGTGGGGCATGCATGTGCATGTGCTGTGGGGTGCATATGGGTGCGCATGCATGCGCAGGGCATATGCGGGGGCTGTGCACAGAATTGCATTTGGGAGGTTCAGGTGTGCACACTTTGGGCACTCGGTCTGGAAAAGGTTAGCCATCACTAATATAGGGTCTCCTGCTTGAGCATGCTTGGACTATTCTGATTGAAATCTTGAATTGACTACATTGGATCAATGAAAGATACAAAACAGCTCCCAAAATTCCACATGTATTTTATACCTAGGCATAAAGAATATACCCAAAAAGCAGGAGGAGGAATAGAAAGCTGCATCACATTACATTTGCTCCATATCCCGAATTATGTATCCTATCATTAAAGTACAGCACGAGAGAGGACAATTAATAATAGGAATATGCCAGTGAGTACCTCTGATGAATAAGAGAATGAACAATTTCACTGGGCAATTTGGTGGCATTTCCATTAATAATTTGATCATTTTTCTCCTCCCTTGTGCCATATAGCTTATTATTGTACAAAATTATTGCTTAAATTTACACATTAAAACTGCAGAAAATATTTAGACTGATTTCCTACCTGAATAGTTGTCCTGAAGTACATAGCTGGGGAAAAATCAGCCACTGCGAAGGTATTGTTGCTTTGAGCTTCTAAATACATTAAAAATAGGGTTATGTTTTTTGCTGTAGAACAGGAATATGAAATATTTGTCTGTAAAGGGCTGAATTCTCCTGGGCAGCTGGGAGGAACTTGTAAGCAAGCATTCTCTGCTAGATATTTCTTATGTGGAATTAGTTCCCTTTAGAAATAAGATCAGCAAATCTCTTCTTAAGATTTAGAAAATTAAACCTGGCAGTTTATTAAGCACTTATGAATAGATGCAGAGATTATGTGTATCTATCTACATCTAAGTATGTAAACACAGCTAACAATATTGTCATGGTGATATTAAAAACAACACACACATATATATATAATTGCTTTCGTAGATTTTCACGGGTGTAGGTATGCTGGTATTGCTTGGTTCGGGTACTTTCCCGTGTATATAGTA